>CM060957.1:89874281-90106781 GCA_030765055.1 Mantis religiosa
ATTCCAAATTTCATAAATGGCTCCACAGCAAGTTAAAATAACAGATATTGTCGTATAATTAAAATACATATAAATCCACTTCACTAAGTAAGAACAATAATGTGCAGAAAGGTCAGAAAGCAAAAACAGGTTTTGGGGGAATTAAGGGTGAAAATACCAAGTTTCAGCTTTCTAGTTACAATTGTTTCTGAGGAAGTAACAGTTTATGTCTAAATGACAGGCGATTTTCAAAATGTCCCACATATTGTAATTTTAAAAATTAATGCTTGGGGTATAAGTTTCTGCACCCATTTTAACCTATTAATGACCTGTACCAATGTGAAATTTTTGTCTTTGCCATATCAACGAAGGGAAAAAATAATCATATCTATTTAAAAAAAAAAAATTATTTTCCTAAGCGTTTTCAGTAGGAAGTAAGCATTATAGTCCTTTTCAATACAAATAACAAAAACACAACAAATGTAAATGGACACACCTAATATACAGTTGCCCTTAGAGGCATATTTAGAATTTCATACAGAGTAATAGAAAATTGCATCCTGTGGAACATTTTGAAGTTACGAAAACGTAAAAAATGAGGAATCTGAGAAATCTAAGGTTAAAATAGGAGCTACGATATAGGTGTACGGTTATTTAAATAGTCATATGACGTTTTCTATAGTGCCGATAGCAAAAAAAAACTTTTTATTATTGAAGTATGCCTATATTAATTTTAAGACAAAAAAATTAAATTTGGTATTGGTATAAGTTTTGGGCCAATTTGCACAGATGTGTCTCCTTAATAAATCCCTTTTTGTGTATCCAATGTGAAGCAGTAAGAAATTTCTCTTCCACGAAAACTTCACATTGAAACCAACAAATGCAAAAGCTGTTGTCTCGAACTACAAGCAGAATAAATTGGCTAAAAAGACAGTTTTCGGCACTAATGATGTGATGTGATGATATATATATATAAGGGCGCTCAACTACGGTGGTCATCAGCGCCCTTTAAAAAACTAGTCATAGCAAAAGCCAGATATATAACTTTCTAAAAACTATACAAGTGTAACAAAACCTATTAAAAATACACGTACACACAAACATCAATCAAAACCTACTAAAAATTTCGTTCACTAAATCCTAAACTCTAAATTAGACAAGAATCTAAAAACCTTCTCCACGGGTCTCCACGCACGACCTACACGTGGGTGGGCCTGTTGACCGTCTTCCTCAACCACGAAGAGGAGCCCACACGAGGGAGGCTGTTGGCTCGGGATCCCGGGTGCGCCAAACCCGTACCTACCGAAGTAGGCCCCTGGGGACGGCACTAATAAGCAGAATAGGCGCAAACGTATGAAAGATGCATTTATTGGCACTATAAAACTAAGAAACAAGGCTAATAATAGTAGGAAACGTGCTTATAACTTAAAAGCCTACGTTTCTGAACAAAGGAATAAAATAGGCAAATAGGGCAAAATCCGCCCCCTACAGATAACGTATTGATTATTCCACTTGGACATTACGAGTACATCTCTCTGTCATTTGTGATATTCATATATTTGGAAATATCTAATATGTACCACGCATGTTTCGAGCATCTATAGTCCTTTCAGCACTGTAGCTATTATTGTGTTACTCGAACGGTTACCCTGACTTTATCTTTGTTAATAGAAACCTCTCAGATAACGTATTGACATTACGAGTACATCTCTTTGTTATTTGTGATTCCTGCGAATTCCATTATCTGAAATGATACATACATTGGTGCTTAGCACAGGGCTGGGAGGCGCCTCTCACTCTTACAAGAATAATCAATGCGATATCTGAGAGATTTCTATTAACAAAGATAAAGCCATGGTAACTGTTCGAGCAGCGCGACTGTACTTGCATTCGGGAACTCGGGAATTTCTGAATTATAGTGCCATATTCTGCGCCAAGGTGCCTTGGGCTGTAGAGTGGACCACTGGATTAATCTCACTGATTTGGGTGCTGATTTCGGTGTCCACTTCGCAACGTGATTTAAGTGAGGAGCTGCCTGTCAAAGCCAACACTCCGGTTGGAGGATCGTCTACTACTGTTACGGTATATAGGTGTGAGGTGAAGGGTTGCCAGTCCAGGGCACAAGCACAGGTTTAATAGTAGTATTAAAGTACACAATTGCTCACAATTTAACATTATTTGAAAACATGCAATATACAGTAAAACCTCGATATCTTGGACATCCGAATAACCCGTACCAGTTTTGAAAAGAAAAAAAAAAGATATTTATCGTTGGAAAATGAAGACTTGTTTTACAGACGATGAATTACCACCTGCTTGGGATCAGATTGGAAGAGAAACTTTGATAAAGTCATGGCCTGGTGTGTGTGACTTGCCAGAAAATAAGACTGAAGAAGAAAAAGAAGAAAAACGTGTAGAAGAGGATTTTATAAACATTTTAAAAAATATCGTTGACTGTTCCGATGTTGAAGAAGACATTGAAAATTGGTTGCCAATGGACAATGACGGAGGCTATAAACTGATTAGATAGGAAGGCATTATTGCATCATGCAGTTTTAGTGAAAATGAAAATGAAGAGTATTCAGATTCAGACAGTGTCGATGAACCATTTGTGGTTATAACCCACGCACAAACAGTAGCAAACATATAGAAATTGATTCTTCGTTTCGAGAGTCAATTTCTAATGTTAAAGCGGATGCCAGATCACACTGCTCGTAAGCGATACACTAAACCGAGACATCTGAGTGCAGAGGGTCTACTCCCATTAGCCTTGCTCCCGTAGGAACAAGACCCGGGCCTCTTAAAACCAGGGAGTATCCGAGCTGTCCCAAAGGGCGCTCGACATCCTCCGTGGGGCTTTCCATTAGGGCAAGACCTAGTTTCCTAACAAGCCCCCCCATCTGGTCCAAGGACACAAGACGGGACGGAAGTGGATACGCCACTTACGCGCGTCAACACTCAAGGTGAAGACTACCGATGTGACCTCGGTGGGGCCGCCTGGTGATCTAGCACACCTTCTACTAGCTGAGCAGGCTAGTACCCGGAAACTTAATGGCTTCCCTCAACCCCGTCCGAAGACGTACCCAATCTCCCACGGGTATCGGGAACACACTGCCCCCTCGAGACCAACCCATTCCGAACAACTCCCGAAGGAGGAGCTCGGCTGTTCGGCCCGAGGTTCCTCTAGTAACGTCAGAGGTACCACGAGTGCTAAGGGTCCGCAGCGCCCGCACTTTGGCAGCTGAAGGGGACGGATCCCCTCCCCTACGGGAACTAAACCGAGACAGCAGAGGCTCACTGCCCTTTCTACCACTGACTACTTTGAAGTCAGTGCAAATACATAGGATATTGCAGTACATACTTGTATGTGTGCCGATAATAATTCCTAAACTCCATTAAAAATATTTCGGTTACGTTGTACATGCTTTTTATTGTCTTTCTGTCACTGTCCGCATAACCCGGATTTTCGTTAATCGGCCCTGGTCCCAGTTGATGTGGGTAAACGAGGTTCTGTTATAATGAAAATAGATAAGCAAATTTTTTGTTCATTTCCCCGCTTGGCCATTGATGTAAGTATCTCACAGCCCAATTTTAAGAAGAAAAGTGTAGGATAATCAGTTATGGTCTTAAATGTTGTATGTATAATATCAGTGTATTTTCCAGTTCTTAAATTACTGAAAATTAAATATTGCAGCCCACCCATTTAGGGTATGGGGCATTTGTGTCTCTTGTCATCCCCTTCCTTCTCTTAAGGACGTTTTTGACAGCTGACACAATCAGCGTGAGAAATGCACATTATAGGACGAATTGGGCCACAAAACGTATTTAAAGAAGTCAAACCAGAGATTATTACTATGTGCATTAGTGTGCAAATAATCCTAAAACAAAATCTTGCTTTGGTGGGTGAAAAAAGGAACAGAGAGGGAGGGAAATAAAAATGGTTAGAAGTAAAATTTCTGTTTCAAATGCCCAAGTGTACACAAAATCTAAAATTGCTATTCAGTTCTAAAATGACCAGAAATATTTGGCTACTGTTAGAAGTGTTTGCCCAAATATTCTAGTAGGAAATTGTATATTACCTGGTGGAACACAATGGGACAGAACTTCCGGGACGGTTTATATGCAGTTTGCACTATACACGAGTAATGCAGAGGATGACCTTGGCACACGAGCTCATATGCCATCAGACTTTGTAACAATTCCATCACTGCAAGACCGGAACAAGCTGCAATTGATCTTTACTCTGGGAGCATACAAGCCACGGAATACAGTAAGTGTAAACTCATTGCAGACGAAACTTTGCTGCTAACCAAGCGGTATTTTACATCACGCTGTTATTTCCCCCCAATTTTAATCCTCCTCTGGTATGCTTAGGTTCTATCTCTCCCCTTTTCTCAGGGACACGCCACGTTGAAATATGTAACATTTCAAGCTTAGCAGTATAATTAGCAAACAGTTGTAATAAATCTTTTCATTAGTATAACAAATTAAGGTAAAGTGCCAATTGCAACTCAGTTCTAAATTAGGAAATAAAAATGGAAGCACGTTTCTTATTTGTTATCATAACTTAATATTGCAATAAAGTACAATGAGTTTTAAAATATTAGTTTAGGATAAAAAATTTAGAAGATGGGCCTAGGTATATTAAACCACTGTCTGAAGTTATAAGAAAATAAGGTTACTGACAACTGGGTAACCGATATTAACTTGCAGCTAACAACGAAGAGTACAGGAGATTATGTGGTTAGGTAGAGAATGAGCAAGGAATGGAGTTTGGATGGAAGTAAGATGTAGATTTTAATATACGATAAGCTATGGGAGTTTAGCTAAAAGATTTTCAGAGGATACAGAAAACAAGATATATTTCCAATCTGAATAGCAAATAAGAGACAAGTCAAATTTGTTTCAAACGAAAATGCCTAAAGTGAAATATTAAAGATTAAGAGAGTTTTATCAAAGCTCAAAATTAAACAGTTATGTCCGTTATATATATATATATATATATATATATATATATATAAGTATATATATAAAGTACGAGCTTTATGACATGCCTGTGTTAAGTCAGAAAGATGTAGAAGTTAAATCACTGTTAGACATTTATGCAATTCTTGTTGTATGTTTTTTTTTAATTTACATCCTCCAACGTTAAATCATATCGGACGATGAATGAAATGGGTGAAATGATACTCAAATGAGCCTTAGGATTCACAGAACTTAGTATTAGGATTATGATTACTACAGAGGGAAATCGGCACTGCGACCAGTCTTGATCTATTGCACCTATGCCCCCGAGTGGGTCTTCCTCGGGTGGAAGGATGAGGCGAGAGGAGACAGAAGGCAACCGTCCCAAAGAGCCACGACAGTGCAAAGGGCAGGGTTTCTTCATTTTACTGATATGGAAACCTGCCCCAGTAGCCAGGAGAACAGACATTCCTCCCTATTGTAGTTCGGAAGTGGTCCCAGCAGCCAGTTCGCAGACCGGCAACCGTCCTTCTGGAGGATGAAGTTTTACTAAGAGCAAATCATCCTACCATGCACCGCCGAGACACACGCCGACAATTCTACCCTGAAAGAGAGCACCAAATGAGAGATGATGAGAAATGCTAATGAAGATGAAATGGAGGGACAGAAAATTCAGGGAGTGTAAATAACCTACCCAGCATTCGCCTGGCGACCCGGTAAATTAAAAAAAAAAAACATGTATTATGTAGGTTGTCCACGGGATTCGAACTCTGACCTCCCGAATGCGAACCACAGACGAAACTGCCTAAGCCATCCCGCTCATTGAACTTAGAGTTACCTGACGTTCATCTTTCAGGATAAGGAAAAGCCCTGGAGGAAACCTCATCTAGATAAATCACCCGACCGAAATTCGAACTCGATCTCTTGAACGTGAGGCAGACATGAAAACTTCCCAGTGTTAGAGTATTTTCATATGCTTTTTAATGGAAATCAAATAGGACACACCTCGCGAAAAATTTCACTATTTTCTTCCTTAGTTCTTTCATCGAGATTCAGTAGGAAATAATTATTTTTGGAAATAGTTCGTGTATGAGAAATCTCACTAAATCATTCATCGTGGGTCTGTATAATATAGAGCTGCTCCTCCGAAGAAAGGAAGGGAGGTAGAAGGATAAGGGAGAGGGAAGGACGATGAGAGAGAAATGTATCTCCATAGGTCCTAGTTTAGGAAGACATTCGGTCATCACGTTCCTTGCCTCCAAGAAGTCGGTATTTTAGTGGTTAGTTAGAATGTCCTCATTAGTGTTCCTAATAAGCATTGTGAATTTACCCTTCACATTGAAAGAAAGAGCAGTAAATACAGTTTCCTTCATAACTGTAAACAAAGGGCAAGGCTAGACCTTCGATAACATAGAGAAGCTTTTACCACAACCAGCCTTCGCTCAAGGGCAGTTGTGTGTGGTTCTGTCAAGATCACGATCATAAGGACAGCAAAAATGTTTTATGCAAGATGATGACTATCTTAAGCGAGATGAAAAATTCTTTTAGCTGGTGCAAGCGAAATATTTATCCTGTATTCAGGCTCCAGTTTTATTTACAGACAGATGAATTCCCCCTCCCCCCAACTTACGTTCTCCAACTTAAGTCATATCTGACGATGAATGAAATGGGTAAAATGGTGCTCAAATGAGCCCAGAGTCATCCGACTTTGTTACAGGACAAGGTAGAACCCCAGAAAATACCATATCCACATAACTGTCCCTGACTGTGATTCGAACTCGGGACATCTTGAACTGAGGCAGATACACTAGAATATTTGGTACAATTTGGTACAAGAATAGATAAGCTCATGTGAATCAACACATCAATTTTTTTCTGGATTCCGTAGACCATTTTGGTTAAAAAAGATCAATTTTGTTCCGAAACTGAGCTAAATATAGTTTGCCTGCTACAGTCAAAATACAAACAGTGGAAAACTTCGACCATCCAATGACGTATGTACATTGTTCCTAGCAGCCTGTTATGTACTGGACTTAGGCGGTTTCTCTGCCGAGACGGAATTGCCACAATGTTATTTATCACTTGATAAACGTGCAGCAGGCGCATTTTTAATTTTTACCGATGGGGTCGCCTTATCGTCTGTGGGTCACCACCGCGCAACTAGGGAGAGGAATATGACATCACTTGACGATTTGCAATCAGCTGCTCGAAGCTGAGAGCTCCGTTTCCTGCAAATGATAAGCACTCACCCATTACTACTGTGTGCAAAATTAGACTTTCTCTCTCGGAAGTAGTGTGTCTAGTTAAAAAAATTCGATATCAAATTAGATAAAAAAAGTACGGTGTGATATCCCTTGAACCCAGAAAAGTATTTTAGAAAAGTTCATTTGGTTGAGTTGGTGAATGCGTGAATGAGTAAGTGAATGAGTGGGTGGATGATTGAGCTGAGTAAATAAATGAGCTAGTGAATGAGTGAGTATTTTCTCTATATACTTACAATAAATAAAGGAAGCACTTCACCCTGAAAATTCTATACTAAGATTTCAGATCAGTAGTATTTTAGATTTCCTGGATTAAAAATGCAGCATACGTCTGTCTCTTTTGCCATTTGTTTTAATTTACGTCCTCCAAGTTAAGTCATACTGACGATGAAAAAATGAATGAAATGATGCTGAAATAAGCCCAGGGTCCATGGAGCTAGAGTTACCAGACACTCATCTTTCAGGATAAGAGGAATCCCCGGAAAAAAAACCTTATCTAAGTAACTCACCCTGACCGAGATTCAAACTCTGGACTTCTTGAACGTGAGGCAGATACGCTACCACCTACGCTACAGAGGCAGAGCTCTTTGTCTTAAACCAGATAAATCTAAACAAAAAGTAATTTAAATAAAAAACTTACTATTTAATTCCAGGGCCTTCCAAGGATGTGACAAGAAAATAGTGGAAGAAAAAAGAAAAACGCCCCTAATTACTCTTTAGATGGAACATTTTTAAAAAGTTTGTTTCTGAAAAATGTGTCTAACGATCATATGCTTAAAATAGTTTATCTGAAAAATGAAATGTTTATCTTGAAATTTCTGGGAATAGCGTCTGGAGTAGTTCTTCATTTCAGATGAGTATAACTGCTAAACCATTGCATAAAGAAGTCGTAGTACAATATCGACCTTAGTGTAAAAATGTTGTGTAGTGTTAGCCACTCCCGAAATATTCTTTTTTCTTGGTTTGACCTTTTGTAAATCAAAATCACTAATAGCCTTTTTTTTCCCACCGTCATACAAGGAGCATGGAATTTCAGAATCATCATCTTCTAACCCGCTTTTTAAAACTGTGACTCTCACTTCAACCTACTATATTTTTAACACAAGAAAGTGTGTAGATCTGAAAGTTTATCTCGATTATAGGAAATAGTAGAATTAGGTGTTGTAGTAGATGAGTGAGCGGAGAAGCTCTACATTTTGGAGGACTTTAGAATAACAATGAAATCTTAAGAGATTGACAAAATTTTACTACAAAATTTATGTCTGATAAATGTTTTGTGAAGTAAATTATTTCGGATATTCTGCTTGTTACTTGTCTGATTTTTCCTTGTCAACTGCAAGGCCGTTATTCATTTGTTAGCTCTTGGTCATGCAAAGAGAAAGGAATTTCAAAGCCGCCATCTCTTTAAAAAGTTGACTATCGCTTAAGGTCTATTGTATTCCCATATTCTTTTTGCACCTACAAGAAAATTACTAATAAAATAATGTTTATCTGATTAGCCCGAAGTAGATACAGGAACAAGCGTTTGTAAGAATAATTTCAGAAGAATAGAGCAAGTCATGTGAGGGTACCAAATTAGACTTTTAATGCGCTTCTTTTATAGTTACTACATACATTGTTATTAAAGTTAGCTGGACTTGAGATGTGTATTATCTCGCCTTGACCTTCATGTGTGCTATCTTCATGAAACTGACCTAACGAGATTGCAAACGGTGATTCACAAGTACTCATGCTGGAGCATGCGGAACTTCGTCATAATCTTTGTCATAATAACAGTCTATTGTGCACAGAAAATTGAGGACAGTAGGTATTTGTGAAGCAATTTCTGACTGCTGTTCTACTACCGACATTGATTTTCATTTGCTCAACTGTTTAACATAATGAAATGAAACTTTGACACTGTATACAGCAATCTTTTCTGAGCATAATCCACGTAAAATTACATTTGTATGCTAAAAGGCAATGCTACAAACTTGCCATAAACAAAATTAAAAACTTCAAAATTGTCAGTGTTATGGGAATATTCAGGTACACTTTTATCTAAAACTGATTTAATTTTTACTGAATTTTCATATGATGCAACACTTACTTGCAACACTTGCATTCCCACCTAAATTTGCTCCCACATTTGAAAATGTCTGCTACCAAAAATGTATACATTAAGAAGACAGATCTCATGCCAAATTTTACAAGCATATAATTGTTAATAAATTATGATTAGCAATTTGAGGAATAATTTATGGTTGAATCAGTAGTTCTTTGACTGAGAAGTGACAAGTTTAATCCATGTAGCTTAATTAGTTGCAAAGAAAAATATTTCTGAAGTATGAAAAATACAAATTACGGTAAACTGCAATGAAAGATAAATATGTAATAACAGCAGTGACTCACAAAGTTAGAACATCTAAACTAAAACTCCTTTAAAGGTTAAGTCACTACGGAACAGCCCCTACTGGAGCAAGGCCTGTCAACCCGACTGCCGGGTCCGACGCCCACATGCGCAAGTTAGAGGTGGGCGGTCATCCAACCGATACAGGGAAGAAATGTGGTCAGCATCTCGGCACTCCCAGCCAGAAAGTTGGCTTTCTAGACCAGGGTTCGCTACCTATAGCAGTTACCCGACTTCCTCGCGATGCTGATTGGGCACCGGGACTTAAAATCCGCTCTTCCCAGGGATGGGATCTATCCCGAGCGCTTCCGTGGCAGGAAACCAAAGCAGGACACCTAGGCTTACTACACTACGGCGCAGGACCTAAAATCCCTTTATCGATTGAGAAACCCAATATGCCATATATATTTTGAAAGCTCAGAGTTTCTAGCTTTTTTTAAGAATGAAAACCAAAAACCAATTTTTTGGGCCCAAAATGCAACCCAGTGTCCTTGTATATCGTTTTATTCATACAGTGCTAGGTTTCTTCGAACCCTACTCTAACTTTGAGATAACATTCCATCCAAAATTCAATACCGAAATTTTACGAAAAATACATGTTTTAAGAATCCAAAAAGATAACTTTTTGAAGAAAGCCTGTGTATGAACAGTATAACTAAAGAGTCGAGATTTGGTCAGATACCACGTTTTTCAGTTCAGTATCTCCCAAGGCTGCGACATGAAGATTTTTTAAAGAAAATCCCCTCCTCACGCCAGACCAAATTTTATAAGAACATTTTTAGATAACTGTGATGTTTTTCTAAATGACTCTTACGAATTTGATTAAAATACCACATATTTAAGGTATTTTAATGGTAAATGAAATGTGTATTATGAATTTTCTGGGAGTGTCCTGAGAAGTCCTTAGTATTGCGCCAAGTAAAAAGAAAGATGATATATTTATATTTTAGGCACACTATATAGTGCATAAAAATAAATCAATATTGGTCACTAGTCATGTATAGGGCAAGGTTTGAACAGATAGAGTCAGACTGAAAAACTGAATGTCATAGCCGGGATTTGAACCACGGATACCCGGTCTCCGTCCCGTTGCTATTAATCAGCTAAATGACATGTTGTTATGGTAGCTCAATGATTAAGAGCAACCGGATGGAGACGGGGGGGGGGGGGGATCCGTGGTTCAAATCCCGGCTATGCCATTGAAC
Source organism: Mantis religiosa (assembly GCA_030765055.1). Lineage (NCBI taxonomy): Eukaryota > Metazoa > Arthropoda > Insecta > Mantodea > Mantidae > Mantis > Mantis religiosa. Next base: position 89,885,081 of record CM060957.1, read on the forward strand.
TTTTCCTTCTGAATCTACTTATCCAAATATTAGAAAAGTTAAACTGTTAAAAAGGTATATCTCCAACTGCTAATGCTGAAAGAAAAGTGAACAAATCTTACATTTTAATAAGCTCTATTTCTTCCTGTAGCAAGATAATATTTCGTTATCTTCAATGATTTTTCGGTTGTACAACATTTCTCAGTAATTAGCTTTCTGATATAAAGTTATAACATACATCTGATTTCCGATATGAACATGCAAAACATACATACAGTTTAAGCAAAGTGTCAGAAGCTGTTTATGAAAAAGTAAAATTTAAGGAGAACTTTTGATTTTCATTCTGTAAAAGTCTTCAAGGGTTAACTTTAATATAATTGAGATTTTAAACACACAAACCTGTATTTCGGATGATGTATCGTATTTGTGGTGGATTGTAATGCTCTCACATTAGTTATAAAAATAAACGTGACAGAATATCTTGCTAGCTAATGAGAAAGGTGCCAATTTGTTGTTTGGAATCTAGTACAGAGTTGCATGGAATTCACTTTGCTCAGCGCTTTTCGTGACCCCACAAAGCAATTCCGGGTCTTCCACCATGGCCATTGTCATTTCATGAGTATCTACACGTCTATTATTCAGATTCAGATTTATACATTTATTTTCTAGAGAGCTCTTAATCTACCTTTAAAATAATTTTGTTCAATGTATTCGCATTTTTATCTTCTTTATGAGTTCTAATTATATATTTAAGACATTTATATATACAGGGGAACGTTAATAAATTTAGTGTTATGAATATTTTCTGCATGAACTTCTTGATATTTTTCGCATGGTATTGTCGCTCTTTTCTGCAACCTGATACTCATAAAATAAGCCCATAGTTTAAGTGTGCATGTATTTTATTTTCAAATTTATGTCCTTCAGCATAGATCATATCGGACGATGAATGAAATTGGTGAAATGATGCTCAAATGAGCCCATGGGCCTTATAGCTTAGAGTTACCAGACATTCATTTTTTCAGTATAAGGGAAAACCCCAGAAAAACCTTATCCAGATAACATCCCCTGACGAATATTCGAACTCGGGACCTCTTGAATGTGAGGCAGACACGCTACTACCATGCATGCTAAAGTGTGAATGTATAAATATGTAGTACACTTGTACTACAAATACTCATCCATGACTTGTGTCAATTGCTTTAGTATGTTTACTTTTTGAGAATTTTTTCAATATATTTAATCCATTTTAGAATATTGTGTATAATCAATCCCAAAAAATCACTTTCTGGTCCTATTTATTTTATAATTCCAGGGTGATTTATGATTATATTTTATTGCTGCATCCACTCTGTTTAGTGCCATTCCTAGTTCTGCTAAATGTATATTTACCATCTCTAATGCTGTGTTTGCTTTGCTCTGCACTTCTGCGTCCATATTTGTCGTTGTAGAGCCATTTGTATATCCAGTAGCTAATCCTACTTCTTTATGTATCTTTTCAAATAAACAATTTATGTACAGAATGAATAAGTATGAGGCTATCTTAGATCCCTGCGTTACACCGCGTATTCTATGTTTAAATAATAATCGAACTTTGGTCAAATTTCCTTTCATATTATGCATTATTTCTACACATTGTTCTGCACCTATTAAATAATATGATTTTATCCATTTTAATGGGATATATCTAATCCTATAGCGTTCTAAAAGTTCTATTATCGTTCCAATATCCACAAAATCAAGTGCCTTCGAAGGTTCAAGGGAGATGGCGATCCCATAATCTTTTCTATCAATGGCTCTACTAATGACATCATTTCCTTTGCATGTATTGTAGGTTCTTTTAATCCATACTGATACACCGATATCATCTTTACACAATTTTTGAAGTTGTTCTAAAGATATTGCTTCCATAACCTTTTAGGTTACTTTCTGTCGTCACAGCCTTGGTGAAAATTTACGTATAACGTTTCATAGATAACCCGTAGCTCAAAGTTCGTTCAAAAATAAAAATAATCTATTTGCTTACAAGTATTAGGCACCGCTGCGTTTTGATCGGACGTCCGTTCTACTGCTAGCGATGCACCAAGACGTAAATGAAATGTCTTCATATAGTAAAACAAAGTCAAAGAGTTCACTTGTTCCGAAATGAAATTATAACAAAAAATAATTTGATGTTCAAAACTTACCATAAACTGTTAGCTTCAACTGTCTCTTTCTCCTTATTGATGTGTATTTCTTCCTATGCCTTTACTCGACTTTGAATTTGCTTACCCGTTTGCGCACTACAAATACCCCACACTATGTAGTTTCTAAATCATATTGTTCAAATTTTGAGCAGAAGCACAGAGGCAATGAAGTTTTAAAAAATCTTCTATGGTGTTTGCAACATTTTAAAATTGCTCATAATATTAAACTTATGCAACTACTGAGGACACATTTTAAATCTTACTTTCTCAACCCTTTACATACATGATAGCTAGAGAAGGCACTACATTTGACCAAAAAATGCGATACCGACGTACCACTGAAAATCCACGTTTTGAAGTCTCCGGAATTTAAAAAAAGAGAAGGAAAGAAAAACACTTTTAGAAAAGGTGCGCGTATATGTGTTTGCGTCTGCGAAACAGCATAATTCAGAAACAAAAAACAAATACTATATATTTGGCACATATTTTCATGACCAATATAACAAATTGGAGCTTATTTTACTGAAATAGGTTTGAGACTTCGTGAAGGCAGGTGTAGACAGAGAAGAGATACCGCGAGATAAGTATTTTGTATATTTGTTGACGTGATTCCCGATACGAATAGTCGGTGTCGTTAAGGCAAAGACTCTGAATGTGAGGTCTATGGTTCAAATTCCACCTCAGTAGATGGGATTTCAGTTTTCCTCAATCTAAAGTCAGGTCTGCAACTCCGACACTTTTTGTCTGAAAGAGACCACCAGATGAAAGATGATGTGAAATGCTAATACAGAAGAAATGGAGGGACAGCAAATTTGGGGGATGTAGTTAATCTACCCAGAATTCGCCTAGCGACTGGAGAAAATCCCCGAAAAAAACCATGGGTCAGGTAGGTCGGCGCCGGGAATCGAACCCGAACCTCCCGAATACGGTCCACAGACCTCCTGAGCCATCCGGCTGGTTAAGTATTTAGGAAATAGGTTACACCTTGAAAAAGGACACGGAACCGAGGGGATATCTGCTGCAACCCTTTAAAAGGTAGGGATGAAGTTTAGGAAACACGGAAATAATGAACGACCCAGTCGACCAAGCAGTCTTCTGTTTTTCACTGAGAGTGCTTTGTTATTTGAGCAAACCCAGTGGTTGAGCACTGTTCAGGGTTTGATTTGTGCCACTTTAAGCTTCAAACCTAACTTATTAAGCCTATAAGACAGAGTTACTCCCTCTGCTTTCTTCCTAAATCATATTGTTGTTAAGTTGGTGCCTTGGGGATCATTGGATTCCAATCGGTGAAGCTGTTATGACCCTGACGGATGACAGTGTCATTATCAAACGAAAGTCTTTCCTAGAAGGTTTTCCGTGCCATCTGCCCGGCGTCTTGTCGAAACCCAGAAACATTCAAATGACAGGGAATGAAAAGGAATCCATGGAAATCATGGTAGATAGCGATGGGCGTATTCGAATATAAAATGTCGACTGACTGGACTGCACTACGGAGGGGATTTGACACAGAAGTCCAGAATCAGTCTATAGTACTTATGCGAAGGGAGACAGAGGACGGTTGTCTCAGAGAGCCACACAGTGCAGAGGGCAGGGTCTCATCACTTTACCATACCATCAATTGCGGTCTAGAAACGCCCACCAGATAGAAGCGGAAATTGGAGACCATCCTAGAGGAAGTTTTACCAAGAACATGTCATCCTGCCATGCAACGTCGTGTCACCCGCTGACACTTCTAACCTGAAACAGACCACCAGATGAGGGATGATGTGAAATAAGAGAAATGAAATGGAGGAACAGCAAATTGAGGGTGTAATTAACCTACCCAGCATTCATCTAGCGACCCGAAATAACCCCGAAAAAAACTCATGTGTCACGTAGGTTGGCCACGGGAATCGAACCCGGACCTCTTGAACGCGGGCCACAGACGGAACTGCCTGAGCCATCCAACGGGTTTAAAATGTCGAAATATTCGATTCGTGGATGTTATCGAAACGTGGATATGTATTCGAGTACTTCTCGGATGAGTGCAAAGTTCTCCTTATTCAGATCTCGATTCAGTTTCACCCATTCTGATTGATGCTCCAGATTCATCTTAAAAAATCGTAGAGGATAGAACTGAGCTGGTTGACAAACATCGTATGAGATAATCAGCCTGCTCCAAGGAACTTGAGTACAACATGTAGATAAAATATACTCTATACACATAAGGAACCTATTTTCATCCCAGAGTATCGAAATGTTCCCAGACAGGTACTTTGTATGCGTGATCGTAATACTTCTTTTTTTTTTTTTTTTTTTTTTTTTTTTTCCTTTTACTACGGAGGGATTCCGCACTGCGACCGATCTTTGTCTGTTGTACCTATGCCCCCAAAGTGAGAGAAAGGACGAGGAGATAGAGGCGAGAAGACGGCTGTTCCAAGGAGCCACGAAAGTACAGAGGACAGGGTCATATATTTTGACCTTCTCCGGCAGGCCAGGACAATGGACATCTCCTCCTTCTGTGGTACGGAGACGGTCCGAGCAACAGGTTCGGAGACCGGCAACCGACCTAGCGGAGAAGGAAGTAGTTCACTCAGAGCATAACATCCTGCCATGCACTGCCGAGTCTCCCGCCGACACTTCTACCCTGAGAGATGAGAGATGATATGAAATGATAATGGAAATTAAATGGAGGGACAGGAAATTCGGGGGATGTAATTAACCTGGCGACTCGGGAAAACCCTCGTAAAAACCCATTGGTCAGGTAAGTCGGCCACGGGGATCAAACCCGGGCCTCCCTAATGCCTCAGTCATAAAATAAAGAAATTTACATTATGAGATTTGTAACTCACTAATAACTCATATAATCTCGAAATCAAATTCATATTTATAATTTTAAATTACTTTTGATTTCCATGTAGGTCAATATATCATATATTACATATCATATAAAATGTAGCGTAGTTAGCGTAAAGTCCTGTTGATGTGAGTTTCAAAATTAAAATAATGCATTATTCTGCATAATTTATTATTATTATTATTATTATTATTATTATTATTATTATTATTATTATTATTATTATTATTATTATTATTATTATTATTATTATTATTATTATTATTATTATTATTATTATTATTATTATTATTATTATTATTATTATTATTATTATTATTATTATTATTATTATTATTATTATTATTATTATTATTATTATTATTATTATTATTATTATTATTATTATTATTATTATTATTATTATTATTATTATTATTATTATTATTATTATTATTATTATTATTATTATTATTATTATTATTATTATTATTATTATTATTATTATTATTATTATTATTATTATTATTATTATTATTATTATTATTATTATTATTATTATTATTATTATTATTATTATTATTATTATTATTATTATTATTATTATTATTATTATTATTATTTAGGATGCATCTCTGAGAAACTTTCGCGGAAATGCGTTTTGTTTTCAGGATATTGAAAGGACTTTTGTGAACATGGCGATTTTATAAATTCAATCTAGCAAATATATTTGATATTAAATATATATATATATATATCAGTTTAACGGCTGAGTTAAGCTCGTAAAAAAGTCAATTTACTATTGTGTTTCTAAACCTTTTACTATAAACATTTTTATCCAAAGTAACGATATCTTGTACAATGACTTTCCTACTTTACCGCGATGAGACCGCGAGCGAACCATACCGCATGTTCAACATTCGTTAATCTCAAGTTCAGATGTTTACTGGTAGACGCCGTTCTACCGTCATGCTTGCACTGCACTTGTTCGCAGAAAAGGATATGCTGATGCAAACTTCCTGCACCTCAAGTTTCTGCAATGCTAGCAGTCGCAGGGTTTGAATCCCAGAGTTCTCGTGTCGCTTCCCCAGTGAGTAGAGGTAATAAACAGCATATCACATCTACAGTCAATTCGAGTCTCCCTTCCGCATGGTAACAACATAGCACTGTCTGGTGAAAGTTCCTCTTTTGTTTTTGTAATGTCTAAATGGCTTGACGAAGAAACGATTGCCTCATTGAAACAACGATAATTTCATTTTTTGGATGAAACGTTTGTTTACCAAGTCGTTTCTTGTGATCCAAAATGAGGCCTTCACAACAATACCCATTTAAAATAATTCATAATTTGAAACATTTGCTTCTAACATGTCAATAAGCATTTTTTAAAGCATATGGTGTATATTATTTGCTTTATTTTACAAATTCTATGTTATTTTCTTCCAATTCATTACCACTCGTATATCAGTCTCATCTATAAATATTTCAAATACAGGATTTAAAATATGTTTTAGAGACTAAATGACTGCCCATTAGAGTGAGAGCTTTCACACTAAGTAGATATTCAGACGCTTCTCTGGAACACCCTAAAAAGTATTTGCAGAATATATGCGTCCATATATGAGAGAAGCAGTGCGAGAAAGTGAGAACCCCCCTCAAAAAAAAAAAAAAAAAAAAAAAAAAAAAAAATGAAGCCGAATAAACATCAAAGTTCGCACTTAATTTGGCTGTATTTGTCAAAATTTCAGGAAACTCTGCCATTATAAACATTTACATAAAAAATGTAGATTAGTCAACAATGCACAAGGGTTGGTTACAATATCCCTTAATAAGAGTTGACTTATTAATAATTAAGGCTGTACAGCTTAATATTTAATATGTACGTATACTACCTATGTTGAAAAAATAATTAAATGCCCTATAGAAATATTCGTGACATTTTATTTGTTCAAAAATACTTCCAGTAATTTTGCTTAAAATACTATATATTACAGCATTTTTTTAAATTCACGTCCTCCAACCTTTAGTTATATCGGACGATGAATGGAATGGGTGAAGTGATGATCAAATGAGCCCAGGGTCAATAGAGCTTAGAGTTACCCGACATTCGTCATTCAGGATGAGGGAAAACACCGGAAAAGGGTCTTATCCATGTCTAACTCTGACCGATATTCGAACTCGGGACCTTTTAAACGTGAGGCAGACACACTACGATCTACGCTACCGAGGCGGGCATATACTATAGCATGTAACATGGCATACATATATCTTGAATTATGTGTTAATATCCATGTAGTCCTCTTCATTTTGTTTAAAAAGAATTAACTTCGTATTAACCGGATAGGTCAAATCGGACGATGAATAAAATAGGTGAAATATTTCTCAAATGAGCCCAGAATCCATAGTGCCTAGAGGTAACTGACATCCATTTTTCAGGATAAGCGAAAACCCCGGAACACCCCTATCCAGATAACTCACTCTGACCGAGATTCAAACTCGGGACCGCTTGAATGTGAGGTGGATACGCTAACACCTCGCTACTGCGGCGGGCGTCTTGTATTTTATATGGCCGTGAAACCACGAGGGATGGATAAAAAGTAACTTAGGAAAATGTGTAGCTCATTATGATATAAAATTAGATTCAACTTATATTTTTTTCGTAGGATTAGCCGTCTGTGAAATATTTGATATTTAATGTTTTTGACTGTTAAGTATGAACATATGAAAATTGACTACTGTTTCTAATTTATGATTAGTGTTAAAAATGCTAAATATTGTTTCTGCACTTACGTGTAGCAAAGTCCACACTTCCTCAACGATTTTTTTAGGTAACATTGTTAACCACTTCTAAACAGAATGTAAAAAGCATTTTCTGTAATATATACGACACTTTTAGATATTGTACAAAACGTATGTTCTAGGTTATCTCATTATATAACCTTAAGTTAAATTATCCACACAAATGTTTCTTCCACATATTTAGGGACTATAACTCATTTTTCTACTGCCCTGTTTCATATCAGTTCATTAATATATATTCACAATTTTTCTTTAAACATATAATTATGGAAATGTGCATGTCTTTTTATGTTTAAAAACATTTCAAAAACATTTTTTTATTTCAGGCTACCGAAAAAAATGTAAATTCAAAATTAATTGTTTGCTCCACTTAACTAAACAATTGCATAAAACTAAAATGTCACTGAATTTTAAAATTGTGTGCTGTGATTGTTTTGAGGCGATAACTTGATTCCTTTCATACATGACTTTTAGACAAATATAATTTAAAACAGGACATTTCCCCCTCCCCCAAATGAGTCCATGTGAGATTACGCAAAGTACTTATAAACGTTTCTTAGCTCTTCTCTCAGTCCAAAGTTCTCATTGATTGGCTGTGACCTTTCTTTCGTCTATCCACGTTGTTCCAGTCTTTTTCTTCAGTTTGTCCTCTTGGTCAACTTGCCACTTATGCACCTTCATTCTAAAGACGTTCCTATCTAGGATATTGTCTTAAGCGATTCCTACCAAAATTAAATCATTTTTTACTTCACCAATCCATTTCATAGTGTCTATTTGTGCTTTACTTCTATTTTTATAAAATTTCATAATTTTTGTGATGCTATCTGAAGTTAATCGTTTAATAAGTCCATAAAATGTTAAACTTTGTCTCCTAATATCACTATGGATGTCTGTATATTTTTTATTTCAGTTTTACTTGCAAGTCTACATTCTTCTCCTACGACTAGTGGACCTAACGTTTTTCTAATAATTTTACCTTCTTCTTTTTCCATATTTTCGATATCTGCTTCTTTGTTCAAAATGAATGTTTCTGTTCCGTAGAAGCACTCTAGTTTAATTACACTGTTAAAGTGTCTTAATTTTTTATATTTAGAGATGCATGTTTATTATATATGTTTAGAGTAAGCCGATATGCTGCTTCCATTTTTTGGCATCTGCTTTTGTTTGCTTTAGTTTCGATTTCATTTTCCTGAATTATTTCCCCAATATATTTAAACTGTATTTTTTTTTTCCAAAAGATATCTGAAGACCAAATTTCTCTGCAGCTTCTTGTAATAATTCAATCTGTTTTTGAGCTGTTGTGATGTAACGGGTTAAGATTGCTTGACTATCTGCATATGCTAGGCAGTCTATCTTTAGTTTTCCTCTCCCTAATGTGATTGGTTGATTTATTTTGAGAATTATTTTCTGTTTACGCCATACTTGTATTACTTTTTCAAGAGCACAATTAGAGAGTAGTGAAGAAAGACCAAAATCTGATGATGATGATGATGATGATGATGATGATCATGATCATGATCATGATCATGATCATGATCAGCATCATCATCATTATACTGTTTACAAAAATAAAATATTTATGCGTTATTCTTTATTCCAATGTCTCAAGCAAGATGAAATAACATTTTTATTTATAATGGAGAAAATAACAATAGAATTAGGGAATTTCGTGAAAACTGATCTGCACTTAACTACGAAATTTGGGATTTATACGACTTTTTCCCGTTCAGTCGAAAACATGTACTAGTAAAATGTTGCATCAACAACGACGCCATTCTTCGACGATCGTCTGGGAAACAAGTGACAATCGTGTCATAATGAATCGCGTTACACAATGGCTTCTCTATATGGACAAAGTGGATCGGTTTGCTAACAACATGGCACACGGTGTTACCAACTTAATCCCTACACATTAGAGAGTCTTGTCATTTGTGCTATGTAAACGTGACCTTGTTACGACGGAGGTGAGACTTAGAATATTTTTGTACTCAAGATACAACTCTAATGCAATTTTAATTCCTATAAAATATACCTATTCTCTTGGGAGGTAGGAGAGTTTAGTGAGAAAGATAGAGAAGCGAAGAAACTCCAAGGTAACATCCAGTGTTCTGATTATATAAAATTATTTTATTTCTTCTTCAAGTCCCATACATCAACACTTTTACTTAAATTGTTCTAAAAAGCACTTTCAAAGAGTTGATAGTAAAAGTGGGCCTACCGAGCGGTTTGGCCCAGGCGGGTAGTATTGTGGTCTGCATTCGGGACGCGCGGGTTCGTTTCCCGTGGCCGATCTACCTGACCCATGGTTTTTTTTTCGGTTTTCTTACCGGTCTCCAGGCGAATGCTGGGTAGGTTAATTACGTTCCCCGAATTTCCTGTCCACCATTTCATCTCCATTATCATTTCATATCATCTCTCATCTGGTGGTCTCTTTCAGGGTAGAAGCGTCGGCGGATGTTTCGGCATTGCATTGCAGGATGATATGCATTTCGTTAAATTTCCTCCTCCGGTAGGACGCTCTCCTTTCTACGGACCCGGTCTGGTGGGGCTGTTTCCGGACCGCAGTTGATTGAGCTGCCGTTGTGCTGGCCTGCCGGGAAGTTTCCAACTGGTTAAGTGCAGGGACCCTGCCTTTTCATTGTCGTGGCTCCTTGGAGAAGCTGCCCTCTGTCACTTCTCGCCTCATCCTTCCTCCCGGCGGTGCAAAAGTACAATAGATCAAGTTTGGACCTCCGTGCCGAATCCCCTGCGTCCAGTCAAAAGTGGGCGTTTAACTTATTCACGACTATGTTAACAGTAAAAAATTATTTCGCTCAACACTCAAAGCTTTTACACGCCGTTAATGTCAACTGTGGTTTCTTGGGGAATTTGACAAATCAACGTGCTTTCAGTTTTCTCAAAAGATGAGTAAGTTTGGAAAAAGTTGTAATCTATAAATTAATTAAATTTTCATAGTTTTATTATTTCCAATGCCTTCCTTATGTTGAACGTTGTGGTTTTCTAAAGGTCATGTTGTCAACACTAATGCTACACAAGGTAAATGAACATCGCAACCCGAGAATATTATGAATATCAGAAAGGTGAAACAATAGCATATTATTGTAAATATACATTATTTACATTATTTTATATTGTTGACATTTTATATAAGTATGGTTTTTCATACATCAGAAATTTCAGAATTCAAGGATTAACGCAAAAACGAAAAATGTGACAGGTATCAAACCTCACGCATGTACACATCACACATTAAACCCACAAGGCAAACATTTTACCCGCGTGTGTAGCTAGGTGGTGTCGTGTCTGCTTCACGTCCTGAAGTCCTGAACTCTAATTTCGGTCACGGTGAGTTATCTGGATAAGGTATTTTTTTGGGGTTTTCCCTTAAACGTTGTATGATGTAAGTTTTTGTAAAAATCTGGAGGGGTATACATTTCCAAGAAAATTCCACGACCTCTAAACCAGAGCGCATTGAAAACCTTTATGTTAGAATTTTTTTTCCAAAACGGCTCCAAAGATTTTGATTTATGTACATATGTTTGAAATATTATTGTAGCAGATTAAATGCATGTCTTATATTTCCGGTGAATAATCTGAGATGTCTCATTAATTACGGAACTTGAAGTAACTGGAAATACCTAAGAGACAAACAAATTTTTATATTACGGAAAATGTAGAGCTTATCAATATAACAATTTCTCAAAGAAAATCTTTCCTTGCTTGAGCCACTTTCGAAATAATTAATTTAATTGATTAATTAAATTAATTAAAATTTTGTGTGCAACTAATTTCTGGGTATTTAATTTTAAATCATTCCGGATAGAATATAGATAGAAGAATAATAGAGACTGGCCCCGCAGGTCAGTCGGTAGAGCACCTGCCTACTGTGTAAGGGGTTCCGGGTTTTTTCCCTGCTGAGGATGGGGATTTTTCTCCAACCAAGATGATTCCCCATCTTCCCCAGAGTCTGTAAGTATGAATGAGAGTGTGAATATGTGATCTAATGATTAAAATACAAAGTACAAGCATACCAACGTATACGAGTTAATACCATCGATATGTTCCAAAGGAGAACGGCCGCCGATATGACCTTTAGAGTTAAAGGCGGGGTATAAATAGAACAAAAAGTGACAGTTTAATAAATACAGTAACAGCATTGATGTAAGAGGCATACATACATTGTAGCGTTTCATCCTTTGAAGCTTACCAGCGCCAAAGCGGACTCACCGCTACGTTGTTGGGTGCGAACGTGGTCATCTAGGTTCAAATTTCTTAGGTTCTGTGGGATGAAAAACAAAACTCACACTGATTCTGTCCTGTGCCTCTTATCCTTAAAAAATGCTGCGAGATTTAGGTTTACTGCGGCTTCTATTCAGAAAATTAGTGCCTTATCTCCGCTCTTTGGACATGCACTCAATATATTCCCCAGGCTGATATTCCCATATATCCTTCAGGGTTCAAACTACGTTTCCTGTCTTCTGATTAGAGCATTCATGTTTTACAGTCCATTTATTGGCTATACGTTTGAAAATTAGAAATATGGATGGTAGGGAAGATACCGTTGCCCATCGCATCTGTTTGAGGCAAAACCAGGAATAAAAAAAGAACTCGGCTGTTTTATGGCCCCGAGCTCACAAAATACAACGGATATTTTGAAGCAAAGTTATTCTATTTCTTTCAAATCTTGCAGTTTTTGTAACGCAGTTAAACTATTTATTAAACTAATTGGACAGGATACCATGGCAACATGCCAGCACGACATTAAATGCTTCAACTGACTCGTATTTTCCCCGGTAAACCACTAGGAGATCTCGTATGCAATGAGATACTCTCTTTTTTGTGGCGGCTTAAATCACGTAAGTAGTGTAAGTCCAGGGCTTTATAGTTCAGACCACTATTTGGTCAATTAGTGGAAATTAATTGACTTAAATGGGAGTCAGCATGGTGGTGCGTTGCATTGGTAGCTCAATGGTTAGAAGCAGCCGGACGGAGAGCGGGAGATCCGTGATTCAAATTCCGGTTATGGCATTGAATTCGTCAATCTACACTACCTAGTCAAACCCTGCCCCATACACAGTGTGAAAGGACAATTAATTTTCATTTATGAAACTAATAGCATACTTAGTTTTTGCAGGACTCTTGATTAATATAGTTGTTTCACCCTAATCAGTCTACAATATGGAAGTTTATTAACTTGAATGCTAATAAATTAATACTAATTCTTTAGTCATAATCGACTAACACTCCCATTTTTGACATTTTTAGTCGGGTGGAAATATCGCTACAATTTGTACCTACTTTTAACGCGGATAGGTATGGACAAGAATGTGAGACCTTACGCCATCACCCTTAGTCCAAGTCCTCGTACACCTCCCTAGAGAGATCTGGAGGTGATGCCTCCCTCTTTAGGCTGATGATAATTCCATCAGCACATCAGGCGTCACGACGCTGCACGACGCTTAGCGACGGTTCGTTGGCTTGAAGCGCCGTCACACGGGACGTTGGACCGCAAATCACATCTTTGATTGGATGCTGCTCAGGAGCACAAAAGGGATTTAACTAACAGCTAGTGCTCTTTTCAACATCCCATTATAACATTAAATTTTTTTCCCGTCTACTGTGCTACAGGGCTACAGAACGGATGGTTTACGATTATGGGCAGTGACTAAATCTGAGATACTTGGTTATGTTTGTGCTCACTCAGTTATACGCATTATAACGCACTGAGTAGGTATTTTTGTTTACTTTTAACACGTTTTTCCCTCTCACGTATCAATAAAACCTGCAATGTATACATTTGTTTATCCCACACCATAAGAAAAACACATCATTACGCAATACTTTTGTTACTGAAAAGTAGGCCTTTCACTGTTAGACATGAATAATCTCTGCAAACAGTCAAATTATCTCTACCAGATTCAATATAGCACGTCAAGCAAAAGATTAAAATTTGTGAAACAAAAACACATTACTGTTCAGGAATGGCTACTCTAATGCAGTGTCAAAGACACATCTCTTTGACTATTATAATCTCTTTGACCATCGATTACCTCGTAGATGGCTTAATCCGATGTTCAATTTTTCTTTAGTTATGAGAAACAAGAAACAAACATACGACATCTACAATGTACAGGAATATATTTTAATGCTCCGGTTTCATTGAATAATTAATATTATTCTTAGATAAGAGATAAAATTACATATGGGAATAGCGAGGTTTGTTGATTATAATGCTCATGAAATTTAAGCCCTCGTCGCTAACGCCCCTTTGCGTTGAATTTTGTCATTCGCTAATAAACATCAACTTACCAGGCAAGTCCCATAAATAACTACATTTCTCAGTCCTTTTTTCCTTGGAGGCATTACAAGAGGTTAACACGTGATTTTTAAAATATGTTTAAGTATACAATTAATAGTTATTAATGGTACTAGCGAATCAAGATCTATTTTATCTACGAGTGGAAGGTTTGACAAGTCGAGTAGCATGTTAATTTCCGCGAGTGTATAAATAAGTCCTGATTCATTGGTACTATGCAATTTTTTTACGCAACACTTACCTAACCATTAAAAAGGCCACATTTTAATTAAAATATAATAAAATAGAAAAAGTATTTGTAATTTTATTTTCTGGAATATAGGAACATTTAAACAATGTGTTACAAACATCGTTATCTATTACCTAATATGAGAGAATCGATGTTGACTAGTCGTTTTAATTGTTGACATGGTTTGAATATTGCAATTGATTCATACTAATTAACAAAAGTAATGTTCAATAGAAATTTATTGAAAGAAGAGAGCTATCTATACCAGAAAAGGTTTTATTCATTTACATTTCATTAGTAAATGTTAAAACTACAATAAATATTATACTTGAAATTTAGGCCTAATGATTGTATTTTATTCGTACAGTGAAATTTTATCTGTACTTTTTTATGAAAATATTTCATAATTTGAAACTCCTGCAGGATGATCTCACAAACATAAAAATTATAAATAGATAGAACAACATAAGAATAGTCTGTAAAAATAAAAATAGGTAGAGAAAGTGGTTGAAGGTAACAAATTCAAGTTTTCTAATAAGCTACTGTTCCTCTCAAGCAATTGTCTTGTATTATACATCACTACAATGGTCCCAAGAGAAGCTCTCTTTGTTCTCCAGGAGTATATGTGCGACTTTGGAGGACTTGGCGTCACAAACACAATCAGAGGGATTTTATCTGCTCGGTTTCCTAAACCCTCCGCCCACAGAATGCAAAAACGGCACATAGAAAAAGGTATTTCTGTGTTGTTGGGTACTTTTAAACAGTTCTGGTGTAGGAGTTGTTTTGGAATAAAGATTTGGGAGAATACGAGAGTGAGAAAGGGAGGGAGAGAGGTAAAGAGAGAAGAAGGAAAGATAGAGGGAAGATGAGAAAGGGAGGTGGATTACGAAAAGGAATTGAGAGTCTAAAAATGATACAGAGAGAGAGAGAGCTATATATGTAACATAGATATAATACTTAGTGTTCTAACACATTTACAAAGAAATTAGTGCTTTGGAAAAACTAATACTTTAGTGACTGCAGAAGTGTTTATATTGACATGATTTTCTCTACACACTAATAGGATATAAACCCACTAGCTTAAACTTGGCTTACTCGTCTACATTTTGTAACGTTAAAAAATAGTTTTGATATTTTAGAACTGCGATTTAATTCTGTTAAATGTAGCATATAAGTATGTCAGTAATATATCTTCCGCTTTTGTTTTGAAATAGCAATTGTTTACTTATTCTACCCAACAGTGATGTTGTACTTTAATAATATAAATTAACCTACTAAAGTAGCACTTTAATATTAGAGATGGATAGAATTTCACCTTAACCACTATATGAATAAAATACAATCACTAGATTTCATATGCAAATTTAGACTGTAGGTAATAAATCTGGTAAAATACTCTTGGATTCCTCCAAAACCTTGTCTGGTATTGATAGCCTTCACTTCTTTCAATAAAGTTATATCAAACATTATTTTTCTTAATAAATATGAATCAATCACTGAAACAATTGCCGTAAGTTGTTATTCAAACTATACCAACAATTAAAACAAATGACTAGCCAACATCAATTATTTCATGGGATCTGAAGCTTTCCTGGCTTTCCTCGGGCTTCAAGCCAGGTGTAGTGATGAAGAGTCATCGACGTTTCGGCAGTGTGCATCTCTCCCATCATCAGGATGATAAATCTGATGGACACTCCCGAAACGTCGATGGCCCTTCATCACTACACCTGGCTTGAAGCCCGAGAACATCTAACATCAGTTCTTTCATATTAAGTATTAGCCAACGATGTTTGTGACACACTTCCAGCCGGCCTTGTTCTAAATAGTCTAATTCTTTCAGAAAATAATATTAAAAATAATTTTCCTATTTTATTATACTTTAATTAAAAGTAGCCTGTTTAATCATTAGGTAAGTGTTGAATAAAACACTATGGTACTGGTGAAACACGACTTATGTTTACACTCGCGGAAATTAACAAACCTTCCACCTGTGGATAAACTACGTCTTGATTCACTACTACCATAAATAACTATTACTACTTTAGGAATTATGTTGTTTATAAGCAACATTCATCAACTCAATTAAACATATATGGTTTTAAATGTTATTTTTCAGGGTATCATAAAAATGTATTTTAGGTGAAGTGGTGATATCGATTTTTTAAATCGAGTACAATACTTTATCTTATCTATTCTAAGCGGAAGTAAAATGTTTTATTGTTATTTTGAGTCGGACATTTAAATTATGTGCGCATTTCAAAGACCAAGTACGTAGAGTCATCTTACAATTGAAATGAAAGCGCAGAAATTACCAAAGAGAATTAATTACCCAAGCCTCCATCGTTCATAAGAAAATCACCTTAAAGAGGTAAAATATTTCAACATTATTTTCCTTTGATCTCATTTTCAGCTGAGATGACAAACAAGCTATTCTTCCTAATACGGTTATGTTCGAAGCGTGGGAACAGTTGAAGACGGTAAACAGTTGAAGACAAAGTCTCCCACCCTAAATATTACTTGGCTAACCACGTCCTACTAGTACGTAGAGAAGTTTACATCATATCGAAATTGAGATTTCTACGAAAATAGTGATTTCAGCTTACCTGAATAAGAGAAACACCTCTCTTTAGAAAAAAAGCCTCTATGGATGTAGTTATGTGTGATGTGGGTGGTAGCGTCTCTACCTCAAGCTCAAGAGGCCCGAAGTTCGAATCTCGATCAGAGTGAATTATCTGGATACATTTTTTTCTGTGATTTTCCCTTATCCTGAAAGATGAATGTCTGGTAACTAGCGATGAGCCCTCGATATTTCAATGCCTCGATACTCACAATATTCGCGTAGTATCGACATCGAACAATACTACAGAAAATTCGCTGGGTTTTTTCTTTGTTACATACTTCAGTGGTGATTCTCCAATTTTTATTTTATTTTAAAATCACAAGCTATTATTGTTGCAATACAGCATTTTAAAGAACATGTTAACCAACTAGAAGGCGTCAATTGTATGACACTCTCTCCTCGAAAGTGGAGTTATAACAGGCACAAGAACCGGTTGAACTTCCTGTTCTCTTGTGACACATACTCGTAAAAATCGAACAGTTCACAAACTTTTATTTATTTTATTTTAGGAGTCACCTACCGCAAGGCCCGAGAAATTTTCAGGAATGTGGTACCCATACAGAAACATTATGCACGAAAATAATCGTGTCAGATTCAGTGCCAGTTAATAGTTCCCATTAAGAAATCACTGATTATCTCAACAGTTCGTGACCTGCTTTTTCTAGTGCACTTGATTACTGGAAAACAAATTGAACATTTCCAAAATAAAAAAAAAACACTAATTATTTGTGTATTCCACCTGAAATAGTTTTATTTAAAAGACTATTTAGCACAGCAGAACTTATATGTGACAGAAGAAGAAATAGACTTGACTCCCGAAAGAGTGAAAATGCTAGTACTTTTGAACAAAAACTTACAAATGTGTACTGTTTCCAAAAACCTTTTTGCGTTTAAATTTCTAATGTAGAGCTTAAGTACACTGACAGTTTTAAATTTTGTTTCTGTTAAATTGTTTCATTGTATTACACAGTTCTCCGAACATTCTATTTTGTACTGAAACTAGAATTAGAAATAATGGATCGAGTATTGAAGTATTGGGTATCGTGGTAAATATCGTGTATGGGTATTGTATCCTGAAAAACTGGTATCGACCTATCCCTGCTGGAGGCCGTGCCGTGGCTCAGTAGTTAGAGCGCTTGGCTCTCACCAAGGCGGCCCGGGTTTGATCCCAGGCAACCGCAAAGTGAGATTTGTAGTGGACAACACGGCGCTGGGGCGGGTTTTCTCCGGAATTTCCGGTTTCCCCGCCATCTCATTCCACCAGTACTCCATCTTCATCTCATGTATCATGTGTCATCGCCTGCGGTGCCGTATGTAGTGAAAGCACACACACACATATCCCTACTGGTAACACTAAGTTATATGAGCCCTGGTTCATTTGAGCATCATTTCATTCATCGTCCGATATGATTTAGCCTTGGAGGACGTAAATTTAAAAACAAAAAGAAATCTTCACCCAAAACTATCCTTTATATTGAAAATATATCGAATTTTTGGATATCTGAAAAGTAATTCAAATTATTTGAATAAATATGATTTACGTTACATGGGAAATAAATGTATGTCTTGAATTTTCTGGAAATTACTTATGAAGTGCTGTTCATTCGGAAGGAAATGTGTATTATTCTGTACAATCTCTGTACATTAAAAGATAAACAAAATCGTATTATACAAAGAGTATTTCTCCATAAGGAACGAAACATCTACTTTAATAAATATTTTGTGGTCTCGGACACTTCTGAGATATATTTGATTATATTGACTTCAATTATTCAATAATTTAACTTTTTAGAGAAAATGTTGCACGCACTCGTAGACTTAACGTTGGTGGACGTTAAAAATACACGTATATATTATGTATATTATAATATATGTTATATATAATGTGTGTGTTTATTTTTTAACTTCCACCAACGTTAAGTCATATCGGATGATGAATAAAATGTGTGAAATTATTTTCAAATGAGCCAAGGGTCCATAGAGTTTAAAAGTATCCGACATTTATCTTTCAGGATAAGAGAAAACCTCAGAAAAATCTTACTCAGGACCTCTTGAATGTGAGGCAGGCACCCTACCACCTACGCTACAGAGGCGGGCATAACACACTTTCGGAAGTATTTGTAGAGAAGCAGGGGAAATCGTATGAAGCAATACATATTTCACCAAAAGTAGTTGAAATTGAGTCCCCATGACCTTTTAGAAAAAGTGCAGTGTGTATAATTGTGTGCATGTTTCTAAAAAGATCAAATTTAAGAACAAAATATAGGCTAAATACCAAACTTTGTATATAAATTCACATATACTTTTCAAAGATACCACACGAAGATCGAGAAAATTCGCCCACCTCGACTAATCTTTACACGAACAATTTCTCAAAAATGATTCCAACTATGATATACGTATTTTAATGAATGATAACTAATATTTATATGAACATTGAAATGTATATCTTTATTTTCTGAGGGTAAAGAAAGGAATTCTGTGTAAACTTAAATAAGTGGTACCTACATCTTAAACGACACACGAAAATATACTACAGTAAAACGTGGATCTTTTTAAAGCATGACATAAGCGATTTGCAAGATAAACATTACTAATTGTTCGATTTGTTTAGTAGTTTATTATTTTCTAAAAGGCATGCCCATTTTCAGTTGTTTCTGCCGATTGCATGGAACTTTAAATAATAAATTGAAATTCACTACTCGGTTTGAATTTCAATTACATTTGTATATGTTTAGCTTGATTGAAATGAATTTGAAAAAAGACTTTGGTAAGACCACTAATAAGCGAAAGAGGTGTGTATAGCGGAAACGTTTTACATAAGCATTTCAACTGCAAGCAGCATGCACAGTTTCTGACGTCACTATGACGCACCAAGGTGTTCAGTTATTTGTAAGCTTGCTGCAAATACAGCAACAACATGCCTATGGTTTGTGGTACTGGGATAATCATTGGCTATAGTGAATGTAAAATACTGTGACTTTATGGGTTCATAGAATTAAAAGACTAGTTTACAGTAATTCAAAATGCTCTTTATTTCAGTAGAAAGACGTTTTGTACACCCCTTACAGCTTCTAAAAGTGACGTATTATACGTAGTCTCTGGTTGCTTCACCACACATAAACAAACGAACAGAATCACTCGCGGTACACTTCAAAGGTCCACTACACAATTAACAGTTCTCCACTCTCATCTCACAACTCCATTAACAACTGAACAACTGCGTTGACAGCCGTGGCACTTTTATATCTCCAGTCACTTTTTCTAGAAATTAGTGGAATGCTCCGTAACAATCAAGACGGAAAGACGAAACTTCTCTACATCTATCTCTCTCTTTCTTTCTCTGTTTCGGCAAGATTTTATCTCCGCGTTGCACTACCTGCCTCTTTCGCGCGCGAAGGTCACGCCCACCGCAACAATGCCTCGCGACAATACTATTCCCCTGAATGGATATTTTATTATTTTCTCTACCTTAACCTAGGTACACGAAGGAATGCCCGCCTTCTGCTTATCCATATCAAAGTTTAAACGCGGATTTGATAAGCTCTTAATTCTAAACAGAACACATTTTTAGACAATATACAGTGTGTATGTGGTGTACGTCTGTGTGAGAGTGAGTAGGAGAGAGAAATAGCACAGCACCCTTTAAATACCAAAAATTATACTTGAACGATGGATAGCAGGCGAAGATGTTAAAAAAATTCTTATACTCAAAATTATACTTTGGATAAGGGAATATTAGCCTTTCTTTCTCAAAAATGATATGACGGTTTTGAGTAAAATGTCCTACTTGTGATATTAACAGGTGCGAGTAACCAGTGAAGCCTTCGCGATTCTTATTAAATCTTATATAATTTGGAAACTATCTTCTGTGAATTACATTTTACTTCAGGGGAAAAAAATGAGTTACTCTTATAGGTGTGACATTAGTAACTCGTATCAAATATGTTTTCCGTAGTATTAGCAGTTTCTTAAATAGTCAGT
This sequence comes from Mantis religiosa, assembly GCA_030765055.1. Classification (NCBI taxonomy): domain Eukaryota; kingdom Metazoa; phylum Arthropoda; class Insecta; order Mantodea; family Mantidae; genus Mantis; species Mantis religiosa. Next base: position 89,906,006 of record CM060957.1, read on the forward strand.
TTTCAATTTTAATTGTACAGTATTTAAAGCATTGTTTCTTTATTTGTTCTAAACTCCTGCAAGAAATACGCAGTATCAAGGCAGTGAACATAAGTTTGTTTATATTTTGTGTAGAGTTTTAAAACTGCTGAAAAATGTTAAATAAAATCTGCCAATAAACAGTCATGCTTAACAGGAGTTAGACAAAAAGTTTTAAATGAATGATTTTAGCATATATATGAAACTAAATCGTGCTGAGTAGAGACATTCTATAATTGTAACAAATAAATTTTTAGAACTATAGTTGCAAATGCGCTCTCTATGTGAACACCAAAATCTCAAAACGTAACGTTAAATAAGCATGAAATTTCTCACTCAAGTCAACCAAGGATGCAAGATGGTCCCCAACAAACTCATATTTTTAGACAATGTATTAATAATAAACTTTTTTTTTTTTCATTTATACCCCGTCTTTAACTGCAGTGGTCATATCGGCGGCCGTTCTCTTTTGAAACATATCGATGGTGTTAACTCGTAATCGTTGGGTTGTATCATTAGATCACGCACATATTGACACTCTCATTCATACTTTCAGACTCTGGGGAAGATGCGTATTCATCTTGGTTGGAGAAAGATCCGCACCCCAAGCCCGGAATCGAACCCAGGATCCCTAGCACGGCAGGCAGGTGCTCTACCGACTGAGCTACGCAATAAACCCCTTTTTTATTTTTTCCCATTTATACCGCGCCTTTAACTGCTGTGGTCATATTGGCGGACGTTCTACTCTGAAACACATCGAAAGTGTTAACTCGTATTCGTTGGGGTTTAATCAGTAGACCACGCACACATTGACACTCTCATTCATACTTCCAGACTCTGGGGAAGATGAGGAATTATCTTGGTCGGAGAAAAAGACCCACCCCCTTCGCCGGGAATGAGCCCAGGACCCCTAGCACGACAGGCAGGTGCTCTACCGACTGAGTTACGGGGCCAGCCATAAACCCTTGTCTTCCCCCCAAAAGTACTAAATAATTTCTCAGAAAACTAAACATATTCAAACACTACGTCGTGTCTTATATTTTAAATAAATAATATGTTTTCCTGCTCAAAATCAAACAAAAATTTTACACACTTAGACAAAAATGCAAATCCATTAAGATATATTTTATGTTTAAACATGAAACTCTGAGTCCTAAAACAACTCTAAAACATACAGTTCTTTTCGTGTGCCGTTTCTACATTTGAGCGATACACTTTTGAATTCTAAGTAACCAACCGCTTTTTTCGGGAGCTTGTGTAAAGAATGGGAAATGTAATGAGTAACATAAAATTATCGATTAACAAGAAATAGTCTACTCGTTCGAAACTAGCATTTCTTTCAGGTTGAAGGGCCGTCAAACCACTCTGATTCACCCATCACCCACCCCCACTGACTCACTGACTCACTCACTCACTCACTGACTCTGGCTGCGCCGTGGCTCAGTGGTTAGACCGCTTGGCTCTCACCAAGGCGGCCCGGGCTCGATCCCAGGCGACCGCAAAGTGAGATTTGTGGTGGACAACACGGCGCTGGGGCGGGTTTTCTCTGGGATCTCCGGTTTCCCCCGCCATCTCATTCCACCGGTGCTCCATCTTTATCTCATGTATCATCAGTGTCATCGCCTGCGGTGCCGTATGTAGTAAAAGCCGGCGTTAAACATTACACATTTACTCACTCACTCATTCACACACTCACTCCCTTTCAGAATGCAGCCTTAGATGACTTAGTTTAGGTGGTGCACTTCTTGGAAACTAAAAGAGTTATGCTTATTACTAGGACCCGGAAGTTGTTGACCTAAAAATTCTCTAAAAATGAGCTATTAAATGCCCTTAAGATATAAAAAATCCACATAAAATGTAAAAAAAGACCTATCAAAAATTAACAATTTCTTTTATAATAAATTAATAACTGTAACAGACAAATAATGTATATATGGTTCGAATAGCCACATTTTAAAATTAACTTTCCTAGTAAATAATGCAATTATGGCTACTAAATAATAAATATATTCAAAATTAATCAGGTCATTTTCAATTTTATAAAATGTGAAAAAAAAGTTACTGTACCCGTTAGCCAAAACTTAGCGTTGCAGTACACCACCATGGTCATCTTCAAGTTATCATAAGTAAAGGAACAGCGGTTGTTAGTTAAAACTGTTTTATACTTTAAGAAACTTCTCTCCACTTCCACAGTTGTTATAGGTGCATATTTAAAAAACACTATGTCACTGCCTGTTAAATCCTGTTCAAAAATATCAGTTATGAAGTTTCCTCCTGACAAGATACCGCCAATCTGACAAACTGTTTGGTATTCTTTATTTTTGACCAACACAGATTTTAGTGTATGTCTAATTTTGTCCCCAATCTCACCTTTTACATTTTGTATCTTCTCTTCCGCAATCCTTATTAACTCAATTGACTTATCCAATGTCATGCCACTTTCTTCAAGGCGGCTTATGGTATCCGTCAAAAAATGCAAATTTTCATTTAGTGAAAGCTATATTTACCTTGGATTTGAGTCAGAAAACAGATCCTTTGCGCTCTCGATTGCCTTTTAATCTACCCTATCAAAACTATTCACCACTTCTCTCACTATTCGAAAATTGTCACAGTGGTATATACATACATTTAACCATGTACCCAAAGTGTTAAAATTGGTACCGGGAGCAAAGCTATATTAGGGGCTAGGACGCTGACCTGTGTTAATTGCATGTTTACATTTACAAAGTTACTATTTCACAAAATATGATATATATGAACTTTCAAACACAGACTATTTTTAAAAAACCCAAAAATTCCAGCGGTCGGGGTCAGGTCGGCCACGGGAATCGAACCTGGGCCTCCCGAATGTAGGCTACACTTGAAAATGCCCAATAAATTCCTAAAAAGGAAAGAAAATGTCCGAAAAATGCATCTGAATGTTAAAAAATGACTTTATTATAAAAATGTGGTAAAAGTGCATTTGGTGACCTATAAAAACCATATATAGCTAACGTATTTGTTCCAGAATGCACTTAATTTCCAATAAGCATCGTCTCTGACTACTCACAAAAAAGATGACTTTTCATCAAAATCCGGACCCTAAAGGCCTAAAGGCCGGAGGGATGGATGTACGCTCGCATGCCATACAGATTAGCTGGATGCAGATTATGCACGATTTCACAGTACAGCACGACCATCAAATGTGCAAACAGCTGCCACTAGAAGTAAATGTCGAAAACAACGTAACATAGTACTCAGCGAACTAGTGAAGCATTGTCCTGCAAGTATCTAAGTCCCTACTAGACTTTCAATATCTCGTAAAATAATAGCAGCGATTCCTCTGCCACAAAAGCCAATAATTACAAGATGGGGTACCTGGATAAAGGCCATCACGTATTATGCGGTGCATTACAATGAAATTGTAAATGTTATTAGTGCTCTCTGTGATGCAGATTCATCTGTTGTTGTACGAGTAACTGATATCGCATGGACTAACTGAAAATCTTCAATTCATATCCAACAATTTTGCAGTTTGCCAAATGCAAATAATTACAAAAATCGGGGTTGGAAATGTCGAAGAGCTAAAGCATACTAAAAGATAGTTAATTCAACTAATAGGATACCTCTTGTGCCAGGTATCGAAGAGGTGAAAGCTAAATTCCAGAACGTTCTAAACAAAAACATTGATTATCAAACTATGTCTGAAAGTTTGAAAATTAGTAAAAAGTAAAGCAGGCCAGACGACAGAGTGCAGTTCTTTACATTTGCAACGCTGACATCCTGTGACGTCGAAAGAAGTTTTTCACTGTTTAAATACTGCTGAAGTGATAGGCGTTGACATTTCTGAAATATCACGTTTGATAATTTACGAATGTGCATTATAATCCAGTGTAATGCACTCTGTGGCAATATTATAGTTAGTAAATAGCAGTATGTATAAGCTTTTAAGTGCAATTACAGATTACATAGTTTATTATGCTTGTAAGTTGAGCTGCAGTTAGTCGGTTGTCATGGTCGGGCTGTATCTACATGCAGTTGTTTACATGCACGGGCGATAACAGTGCAGTCCATGTGCAGTATACCTATGGAAAACGTACAGGTATACTGTAACCAAAATGATATGTAAAATGAATTTAATGATCTTTATTTTGCATCAGATATTAATTTTGTCCACTTCGGCTACTATTAGCTTTCCTAGTTTATCTGACGTATGTGTCTCAACGTTTCTTATTAATTCGGTAAACAAGTGATTCGCTCTAACAATGTGTGTCATTTATTTAAGTAACATCGCTGTAACGTGTCCAGAAGTGGAGTTGTTGGCATTTTGATAACAATGCTTGGAAAAAATAGTATACCGTTTATATCACCTTGTGGAAAATCATGTGTTTCTTTCACTTCATGTACAATAGTGTTATCGCCACGCTTAAGGAGTTTCTCCATTAGAGGATGTGATTCTGGAGTGGGGACGACGTTGTTTATTGCTTTCACAAGGCGAGAATGCGACCATGAAGTTGCTGTTACAACATGCATCATTGTCATAAGCTTGAGGTACACGGAGAGCTTTCATTGACATCTTTATTTATTAATAATCTTTCTAAACGCACAGTTACTCTTCATATTCAGTTTGGAATGAAATTAACAAAGTTTGAACTGCTTGTGTCTTTCTATGTATTCTTTGTTATAACTTTAGCTGCCTAAACGCACTGATGTATTCTGTATATAAGTAATTGGGATTGCCAATAAAATTAAGTTGTGAGTAACCTATAGTTTTCACTGGTACCTAACGTGTACAAAGTTTCATCTAGATTGATCAAAATGATGCAAATTTTAACACGGGTAAAAATAAGATAAGCCTATTATAAGATAGGTGAAATAAGCCTACCACTACAGCCTGCATCCGTTTACCGGCAATTTATCCGGCAGAATCAGCAGAATTCTCGCCAAATACAACATCAGGACCATCCACCAGCTACCTCCGAAGATTAAACATCTGTTGAGACCAGTGAAAGACAAACTAGACTTCCAAGTTCCGGGAGTGTACCGCATTCCCTGTGAATGTGGGACACCTTATGTAGGACAAACTGGAGGGACCATCGCTACCAGAATAATCGAACATGAACGGAGCATTCGTTTAATGCAACCTGAGAAGTCTGGGCTGGCAGAGCATTGTTTTGATAAAGACCATAGAGCCAATTTTCGGGAGACGACCATCTTGGCAAAATGCAACAGTTACTGGGAGCGGAATATTAAGGACGCTTTGGCGATTTCCTCTGAAAGGAGCGCGCTTAATCCTGATGCTGGATTTAAGTTCAGCTCCTCTTGGAAACCGGCCTTAAAATGGAAATCCGTCGAATTAAGAAGCAAAGATCAATACAGCTTGATAATCCAGTTAAGTAGTTAGGTTTCTTTGACACAATTTTCTATACTCACGCCATCTCCTGACCTGGCATTTAATTTACTGAAAACAGTCTTTTGTTCAGTAATGCGAATTTTGATAGTGTTTTGTCTTTGTTTATAGTTGTGTTATATCCAGTATTTTATTTGTGGTTATAACATTTTATAAATATCCTGATGATGAGAGAGATGCACACTCCCGAAACGTCGATATCTAATTGTCTTTTCACCTGGCTGGCTGTCCGAGAAGGAAGTGAGCGTTTAACACAGGTGTTAATTATTTCATGCAAGATATCCTATAATATTCACCAAGTCTTGTGGCAGAAGTGCTACTGTGCCCTTATTGTCCAAGTACTGTAGTTTAGTCTATAAGGGGCTGAAAATAAGAAAGTAGGGTGTTTGAAAATAGGGGCTGGATAATTTTGGAAGTTATGAGAACCTATAATTTTGCAAGGTCTTCTAGTGTAGTTAGGGAATTTTTTAAATTTTTTTTCTAGTTTACGTCCTCCGAAGTTAATTCATATCGGACAATGAATGAAATGGGTGACATGAGGTTCAAATGAGCCTAGGGTACGTTGAGCTTAGAGTTAACAGGCATTCATCTTTCAGTGTAAGGGGAAATTCCGGAAAAAACCTAATCCAGATAACTTACCCTGACCACTATTCCAACTCGAGATCTACTTCCTTTGGATCAGAGGGCATGTCGGAATTCGATACAATGAAGTCGCCTATCGCCTGGCAAAAGAGGGACTCGCCCAAGGCACCTTCCAAGGCATCCAACTGCCCTACACGGATTTCTTCCCGGTCCTTGGGCGAGACGCCTATTGCCGCTGCAATGATTCCTGGATTCGTTCTCAGTCCATCAAAGGCAAACACTACGCCGCCGTTCAGACCACCCCCTGGTTCTCCAGCTTCAGGATTGCACGTCGACATCTCACCTCCATCATTAGAATGCGACTTGGACATGGATGTTACCCTGCGCATCTACACCGACTACGTCTCATCGATTCCCCTGTATGTCCTGATGACCCAGGCGAAACCGCTGACCTCAATCATCTCCTGTTCAGTTGCTCTCGCTACCGAGCCCACCGTTCTTCCTTCCTCCGCCGCCGACTTCAGCAGTCTGTTCCTTTTCCCGCTAGCGTCAACACCATATTACAGTTATGCCACAAACCTGTATACCAAGCTCTTCTACAATTTCTTAAAGAAAGTGATCTACAGATCTAGTCTCCTCCCATCCTCTTAATTTTTCTTACATTATTTTTCTTATTTTTCCCTACGATGGCCATATGGGATTTTACCGAAGGTCAAAAAAGAAAAAAAAAAAAGAAAAAAAAACTCGAGATCTGTTGAACGTGGGGCAGACACGCTACTACTTACCTTACAGCGGTGGGCATTAGAACATGTTGACCAGTTGGTTTAAAAATTGCAGGCTTCCACACAAGGGACTGCAGATATATATAGGTTTTAATTGTTTTAGGGTAACACTGATTTCCATTTTAAGGGAAGTCGAAATCGGATTTTCGTGATTTTTTTCCCGTTTACAGGTTTTAATTGCATATGCATATTTACAATCTCCCGCTCATTTTGGTTTAACTTCCATAGAGATGCGCTAATTTTAAATCGATTTAAAATGTTGTTAAATGGTTTCTTGCGTAGTAATTTTTGAGAAAATGTTGGTACACTCACTTGATAAAGTAAGTATTAATGTAAGTATTAATGTTAGAGAAGAGACCTTTTTTACTTTATTTTTGTCGGGATGATGATTCCAGCTCTTTCAAATTAGTGATTGTAGCTAAATCTTATGGAGCTCTACTGTCAATCAAATTGGAATGTTTCTGTCATGTACAAAAGGGAATGGGTACAAGATTGAGAATACTTAGACATTTGAGAAAACACAATTAATGGGAAAACAATCAGAGGACGTCTGGCAGACTCAATCAGGTGACTGAATATTATGGAAAGGCTATCAGAGGAAATTCAAATAATCTTGAGGATATGACTAGATCAGTGTGGGATACCTACGTTCACAAAACTGCTGTTTATATCAAACCACTGCACAAATTTTGCTTTGTGGATTGGCCCATATATAAAAAAGCAGGAGCTGGTGGCAAAGTGGGTGAAATTTATCACAAGAATCGCATACCTAAGGCACTAATTTTGGCCTTGGAACCTATTTATGCAGATCTGGCTAATCCAGAATTACTGAAAGTGTTTGACAGGGAAAACTCAAAATGTGAATGAATCTTTTATTTGTGTAGTTTGGTCTCGAGTACCTAAAAATGTTTTTGTTGATCAAAAAACCCTACATATTGATGCAAATGATGCAGTTATCACATTCAATGAAGGGAATGCTACTTTATTAAGGGTATTGAGTGAAATGGGAATGGCTATTGCGTATAATACCAGAAATACGCTAAAAGAGCTCGATGTGGCAAGGGTATGTAAGGCAGAAGGGGTGGAAGAACATGTGTCTCAGGAGGCTGAGTCACTAAAGAGAAGAAAAAGGAATTATATCTAAGTAGATGACATAGAACACTATGAAGATGGAGGATTTTGAGACATTCGGTACACCAAAGTGGGAGCTTTTGAAAAATGTTATGTTTGTAAGCAATTTCTGAAAATGTAAAAATTTCTATACAAATACCCCATTATCTCAAACTGTCACTAAGAGCTGAAAATTTTACCACACATTTGCATATAAAATAGCTATGTTTTAATAAAAAGCATTTATGTACATAGATTAGTTAGCTTTTTTAAATTAAATACATTTTTTCGGTAAAATTTTAAGAGGTATATTTAAAAAATCATAACTTTTCTGCTAATAAACAGAAGTATTTTATTTTTCATAATAAACTATACAGGTATTGTTGAATATAACTTAAAAATGTAGATAATTTTATTAAATAGTTTATTTGTAAGTTTGGGAATGAAAATAGCAACTGAAAATAAGGGTAGTTTGGTGATTTTGGAAGTTGCAGGCTGACACCACTTTTCTAGATTCTAAAGCCTAAGTCAAATTTGTTATTGATAAAAAAACTTTTGTGTTATCGGAGGATAATTGGCAATATGACCACAATAATATGCCACTTCAAACATTTTGAACATGACATGTTGGTAATGAAGTTCAAAAATATTCAACGATATTAAACTTAGAAATTTGCAACGGTATAATTGTGTAATTGCGCGAGTGATGGTAAATTATTAATTATTCTCACCTTTGGTGGCGCTCTGGTAGAATTCTTGTCGATGCCTCGGCACTCTGGAGCAATGAGTCTTATCTCTGGCCGTCGTATCTGAGTGAGAATTATTTTATGCTGATATTGTTGAAAAATAACAACTTTTCTCCTCTAAAATCATTTGGAATTTATTCCAAAAAATCATTAATACATTCTATCACAACGTTAATTGTCGTAGATTCTGTCCTTTAATAACATAATTATTATTGCATTGTTGCACTTTAAGTTTCTGCAGGCTTTCAGAACGACACCAAAGAAAACACGTGTTACTCCGACGATGATCTTGTACAGAATGACGCCAAACTAAAGGAATATTCTGGATTCTCTGTGGACGATGTTCCTAGAACTTATAAATTACTTCTATCCTATTGGTCACAATATTACGTAATTACATTATTGTAATAATCAATAAGAACACTATTACATAAGTCGTATCATTCTGTGGCCTACCCTATTTCACATTTCTTATTTTATTCAAATCACCTTTTTCAGAACAATCCAGAACAAATTCCCATAAAATCCCTCAACCACTTTTGCAATTTATAAACATTTTGAAGATGTTTTATAGAATGTTTCCGTCTGGTAGAACAGTGTTCTTTTAAATAATTAACAAAATTGGTAGCATAATTTTAAAAATGACCACCCCCGCACTTCACGCAATAGACACCACACATACACGTTTTCTCTCTTTTTAGTATTAGTATAGATTAAAGTATAATATTTAGGCGGTAAAAAACAGGGCGATCAACTGCGTAGAAATATATTTTAGTAGAATAAGTAAAGAATAACGGTGACTACCCGCATTTGACTATATGCATAGTTGATTAACGAAATATGATACCAAAAAATATAAATATATGATTGGAATAAAATAAACATTTCCATTTAGACCTTTATCTTCAGCGACATTAAAGTTTCGTATTTGTAAATAAAGTCATCTTTCCGTCGATCCGGACATACAGCGGCCGACGTAAGTATTCCAACGTAAACATATTTATTACTTATATTATTTTAAAGCTACGCAGAGTAAGCATACGTAAATACAACTGGTACGAAATAAAGTTGAGTGTTCCATTAAACATATATACTCATAAATAGCACCTGAAACTAATTTGCACTACAAAGAGAAATAAAATGGTTACTTTACATCTGGAAATAAGTATTCGAACAGAGAACAGCTAGTATTTAGTTATCATATCCTTTCATTGAATTACTGCTGATAATTGTTTGGGCATTGTCTGTATGTGTTCTTTAGTGACTGCAGAGTCCATATTTCTCCACTCTGTTTGAAGAAGTTCTTTCAGATGGTCCTTGCTTCTGATGTGATACTTCCTCACACGCTCCTCGAGTTCCTTCCAGATGTTCTCTATAGGATTTAAATCTGGAGACTGGGACAGTGTCTTCAAAGTGTGAGGAGTGTTGTACACGATCCAAAGCCTCACAATTTCAGCAGTATGCCTCGGATCATTGTCCTGCTGGGAGTAATAATCATGCCCTAATCCCAGCTTCACTGCACTCTTTTTAAGATTGTTTTCCTTGTTCTTAGGTTCCCATTCTGTATTTGGCAGTCTCCACACCTTAAGACGTCCATCACTCTTGAATAAGCAGAATTTGCTGTCGTCCGACCAGAGAACCTTATCCCAGAATTCTGTTGGTTTCACCACATACTGTTTAGCAAATTCTGTATACTTTTTCTTATTCACCTTATTAACATATGGTTTCTTCCTAGGAACGTGAGCATTGTATCCAGTACTATTTAAAAACCGTTCAACTGTTCTGGTGTGAACCACAGTGGCAGAATATTTCTCCAGGCATCCTCTAATCTTAGATGCAGTGATTCTCGGATTCTGTTTCACCATTTTTATTATTTGCCCCCTTTCTCTGATGATGAGTTTAGAAAGAGCGCCATTTCTAGGTTTATTTACAACAGTGCTTGTTGCCCGCCTCGGTAACGTAGATGGTAGCGTGTCTGCCTCACGTTCAAGAGGTCCCGAGTTCGAATCTCAGTCAGGGAGAGTTACCTGGATAAGGTTTTCCCTTATCCTGAAAGACGAATGTCGGGTAACTCTAGGCTCTATGGACCCTGGGCTCATTTGAGCATCATTTCTCCCATCTCATTCATCGTCCGATATGACTTAACGTTGGAGGACGTAAATAAAAAAAAAAACAAAAAAACAAACAAAAAAAAAACCAGTGTTTGTTAGCGTTGAATTATGCAGACCACTATAGATTTGCTTCTATTAATAGTTTTGGTAATTTCTGAGAGAGATTTGTTTTGTTTGCATATATTTCTCTCTGCCACCGTTATCTCCTTACTTTTACGTCCCATATTACCTTTGAGTTCACAATCGGCTGAATAACTTTGAGCACACTGTCTCGAGGCATAGCATAAACACAACTGCTATGTGGTAGGGACGTGTAAGGTACGTCCAACCACCTTTCTCTCTGTTCGATTGGGTACGTTCGAATACTTATGTCCTCCAATAAGAGGGACAATAGAATAAATACAGTACAGATTGTGTAATAAATACATGCAAAGTGATATTTTAAATATTGTTTCCGAGACACAAAAGGTTAATGTTTACATGTTTAACAATTCAACGCTGCCAAATAAATATGACTGTATTTATAGTACGCGCAATGTTACATGTTATATCATTCGAATACTTCTGTCGGCCACTGCATCAGTTTTTGGCTCTTTGCTACAGGAGCAATAAAAATTGAAGTAGTTTGTATCGGAATTCAGGTGTTTTATCTGGAAGACAATAAGCCTTTATGCCATTCTTGCTGTAATCGAGAATCAGGTTGCCTCATTTCTGCGTGTTGATGGTTTCGCACTTTGTTTGGTTTGCCATGGTACACTACAAGTAGGTTACAACGTGCGACCCTGAGCGATAGAATTTTCCGTTCCCCACAGCGTTGTCAAGACCTGGCGTACGAACATTGCGAACTTTGTAAACGCGCAGATAAACTGTAGCTAAATATCCCCATGGTATAAACCATTTTATATAGGACTTGTCGTTTGTATATAGGGTGAGTACTACTAATTGCTACTGCTGCTTTTTCTTGTGCTACGAACAGGTCTGTATATCCGTACTTCTTTCATTTATGTGCTGATTTCAGTTTCTCCACTAGATGCAGTTAAGTACTCCACCCAAAAATTTCTTAAAATAAATTCTACAGGAAATACACGTTTTGTGATCCCATCAATAATAGTAATTTTATGGCTGCCTACCTGTTTTTGTGCCTACCTGTGAAATACCAGACTTTGTATTTAAGTTCATAATCTACTAAGGATGCAATATAAATATTTTCAACAAAATTCCACTACCCCAAACTAGCCTTTACGTGAAAAATTATTCAAAGATGTCTGTGTTTGTTACAAATAGCTTTAACGAATTAGATTAAAATATCTTAAATCTATGTCCCATTATGGAAAATGTCTGATCAATCGAAGATCGTTATTGAAAATAAAATCATTATTTTCAGTTTTAATTATTTAGGGCGCGAAATAAATTTGCATGCACACATACTCTTTTTAATTTATTTGCTCCAACGCTGCCATATCGAACGATGAATGAAATGGAACAATGAGCCCAGCATACATAAAACTTAGTAAACCAACATTTCGTTTTCAGGACAAGGGAAAATCCTGGAAAAAAACCTATTCAGATAAATCATCCTGGCCGACATTCGAACTTGGGACCTCTTGAACGTGAGGTAGATACGCTACCAACTACGTTACAGAGGCAAGTGTGATGATGATGATGATGATGATGATGATGATGATGATGATGAATTGATATAATTTCTTAAAGAGAGATCTCCTTTATATAGCGTCTATCGCTCAGTTACCAAATTCGGTATATTAATTTCCTTGTGAATGAAGAGACTTCACAAGATATACCCAGAAATTCCAGATATACACTTTATTTTCATGTATATTTAGTATATGATATTTTAATCAAGTTTTAGACCCTTTTTTTTCAGAATTTTTTTTAATTGCACGTAAATTGATTTCTGGAGGGGGGGGAGGTTTCCTTGAAAATCTTATTGTTATATATTTGGAAGGTGCAGAACACCCCTCTCTGTAGCTTAGATTGTAGTATGTCTGTCTAACGTACAAGAGGTCTCGAGTTCTAATCTTGGTCAGGGAGAGTAATCTGGATAGGTTGTTTCCGGGGTTTTCCCTTATCCTTAAATATGAATGTAGGATAACTCTAAGCTCCATGGACCCCGGGCTCATTTAGGCATCCTTTCAAGCATTTCATTCATCATCCAGTATGACGCACGTTAGAGTACAAGGGTGGGTCAAAAAGTAATGCCTCCTATTTTCTCTCTCTTTTAATTGCCAAGAAAATCGAATCCAATTTACATAGCGTGAAAACTACCATATTGACCATTAATTTGTTACTATTCAATATAATTTCCGTCCTTTTCCACAGTTTTAGTCCACCTTTTAACTAGGGCATGTATTCCAGTGTGGAATACACGGCCTTGCTTCCTAAGCCATTGACGCACGGACGTTTTCACAGCCTCCTCATCTTCAAAATGAATCCCACGATGAGTTTCCTTTAGTGGGCCGAACTGATGGAAGTCTGATGGTGCCAGGTCAGGGCTGTATGGGGGGTTGAGGTAAGACTTGCCATCCCAATATCTCAATTTCTGCAGTGGTGTAACGGCCGATGTGTGGTCTTGCATTGTCATGCAAAAGATGAACATCCGCCATAGTTTTTGTTGGGCGAACTCGGCGAAGACGTTCTTTCAGCTTTTTGAGAGTTCTGACGTATTGGACAGAATTTATTGTGCATCCGTGCTCCAACAAATCAATCATAAGACCACCCGCTGCATCCCAAAACACTGTCGCCATAACTTTCCCTGCCGACCGCTGAGTTTTGAATTTCGTTTTTCTTCGGTGACGTTGTGTGACGCCATTCCATTGACTGCCTCTTTGGCCACGTCGTGGCTCAGTGGTTAGACCGCTTGGCTCTCACCAAGGCGGCCCGGGTTCGATCCCAGGCGACCGCAAAATGAGATTTGTAGTGGACAACACGGCGCTGGGGCGGGTTTTTAACTCCGGGACCTCCGGTTTCCCCCGCCATCTCATTCCACCGGTGCTCCATCTTCATCTCATGTATCATCAGTGTCACCGCCTGCGGTGCCGTATGTAGTAAAAGCGGGCGTTAAGCACTACACATTTCATTTCATTTTACTGCCTCTTTGATTCAGGTTCAAACAAATGAACCCAGGTTTCGTCTCCAGTAACAATTTTTTTCCAGAAACTCCTCTCCCTCCAAATTGAAACGCTGCAAGTTTTCGGAGGCTATTGTTTTCCTTGTTTCTTTGTTTTGGGCGGTTATCATTCTTGGTACCCAACGTGAACAAACTTTTGAGTAACTCAGTTGTTGAATAATCGTCATCACACTGCCTTTACTGAGGGAGGTAATGCGACACAATTCACCTTTTGTTACCCGGCGATCACCACGAATGATGTCATCGACTCGCTGAATGTTGTATGGAGTTACTGCAGTCACCGGCCTGACACTTCGCTTTTCATCTTCCAATGGTGTTTGCCCTTCAGCTTCGTTACAGCGAAGAACCCATCGTCTAACAGTGCTGACATCCACCGTTGTATCATCATACACATTTGTTAGCCTTTCTTGAATGCGAATTGGTGTTTCACCTTCCGCAGTCAAAAATTCAATCACAGAACGATGTCTAATACGAATGTTGATGCCAGCCATTTTGCAAGAGGATGCAGTGCTGCCACCTGTTGACTTAGGAAGTTACTACTTCAGGGGATTTGAGAAAAAGGTTTGAGGAATTGTGCCAAATTCAAAGTTTTCACATAACTTACTTTTTTAAGAAAAGAAATAGGAGGCATTACTTTTTGACCCACCCTCATACATAAAAAACAAGAATAATGTATATTTATTAAATTCGACAGGTATAAACTAATATTTTTCTCGTATATGAACAGGAAGAATCAATAAACAAAACGGCGCCTTTTTGCTTTATTCTACTTCAATTTGCTTTAAAATGGAATGTATATTTCCTAGCCTAGAATGTTCCATTGGTAGATCTCTAATGCATTTCATAGATATAATATTTTCCTTACAACGACCAAGGGATTCTAAGACCAAAATTCGTAACAAATTGAAAACCACTGTAGAAGTGTCAAATAAATTATACGATGCAAAGAATGAAGAGGAACAGGAAACATAAAACCAGGGAGAAGAGAAAGAAATCCATTAAAGAAATAAAGGACTGGAACAGAAAGATAAAGAAGGAAAATAGCTATAAAAACAATAGTTTATGATATATTTCGGGGAAACTTGTGCGCGAAACATTACCGTTGGCAGCAGCATCTTTTTCAAAAATAACGCACTTCAAGGAAGAAACGGGCAATGAAAGTAAAGGACTTTAACTTTATTTCGAAATCCTGTGCTATAAAACAAACGGCGAGAGGGTAGTAAATACAACACGAAGAAGTCGGAAGTTGCGGAGATTAATGTCCACTCGAGGGGCTTCCCCGCACCATTTGTCACATTGCCGTTTAACGACAAATGATGGATGTCTTGCCACATACGCCTTCCAACATGTCGCCTTCGATTAAATGTAGGGGGCTCCTGTTAATTGGCTCTTCTTCACGTCCACCTCAAATTAATGAAAGTTGTGCAGCACTGTAGTCGTGGGTTCGACACCCGTCGACTACGGCTTGTAAGTTTAACAGTTAACTTGAAACATGACCTAGTTATCGCTACCCCTCCCTGTGACAAAAGAGGGGGACAAATTTCGTAAACACATTGTCACTGCCTAGTAGCGACAGCTGCTGCAACCAGTGCAAAGCTTGTGTGTTTATAAACAGTGATTTATATTGACAATGAAATGTAGTAACTAATAATGAAAATAATGGAACCTTGTATGACATAATTAAGAGAATAAAAGGTAAGTTCAAACGGTGTGCAACAGACTCCATAGTTGAATTAAATGGACATGCATCCGTATCACTGTAATATGAATGCCGTGGAGCTAACATTGGCATAAATAAAAGCACATGTGACGAAACATAATGTGACATTCAAAGAACGAGGCTGCCTGTGAACATGTGAAGGCAGTAGAAGTAATGTACTGAGATAAAGACGGATTAATTGGTAATTTGGACAGTTCCATCATGCATTTAGAAGAAAGTGACTGAACTGGATGATAACTTTGAACAGTGCATCCGATGACAATGGAGTTGAAGATATTAGCAGTTTGCCGGGACCATCCCTAATAGACGATACATATTTATGCTACCGCCATCTACCAGGAGCGCTGCGCTTGAAATTACTAAAGGAATAGCTACCATATAATCACGCAGAGTCAATCGGAACGTTACGTGGAAGTGATACGATGAGGGATTAGGCAGTCATGGGTTACATAAAACAGAGCGGGCAATAGTGCGCTTTAATTCCCATACTTTAAGATAAACCAGAAGTATCGTAGGCAACAACGTGCTTACTCCCATCCATCATTTCCGTTAATTCCATTTCGTTATCATATTTTAGATGTGTTTACAGTCTCGTGGTGGTGTCGGGCAGATGGTGCGGGTACTTGCGCTATGTGGCCGGTGTCCTCACGTGGAGGGTCCAGACTGGTGGCTGCGCAGTCTAAGAAAAAACTCTCAGCATAGATTCCGAGCGTTTCTATGGCCTTCTACGGGTGTCCTCACAACATCCTTTCCTCCTGGGAGGTATTAGCCGCAGTAGATGTGTGTGGAAGTCATAGTGCTCGACTTGACCACCTGCGTCATCAACCGCCACACCACTAGTCTAAGTATTTGTGACAATGAATTGGCCACCTCTTAGACTGCTCGGCTCGTACCAGGGCGGGCTGCAAAGTGAGATTTGTGATGGACAACATGGCGCTGGGGTGGGATTTCTCCGGGTCCTCTGTTTTCCCCCGCCATTCTTTCACCAATTGCTCCATCGTCATCTTTCCTATCATTTTATCTCGCCTTCATACAATCATCTACTTTCCTCACTCTCATAACTGTCATCGGACTGATCACTCATCCTGAATTCTCTCTCTCACTGATCCAGAGATTCCGTTCTTCAACCCAGCGCCTGCGGGCATAACAGTTAAGAGGAAGAAGAATACCCTGACGCCACATAGTAACATAAGAGGGCAGTTAAAGAAGAAGAAGAAGAATTGGCCACTTCTGATGTAGGGACGTTGTTCTTGCAGGAGACCTGCTTGAGAGGAGAGAGGACTTTAATTTGTCCCTCCCTCCCTGCCTCCGTCTCTGCAAGTTTGTATCGTCTTAGGAGAGGGTTCCGTGCGGAGTCCTAGCACCTGTATTACTTCTGAGATTACCAGAAGCACTTTGGGAGGGATTTCATCAGATTGGGTTGGACTCGACGAGCCAATGATATTTGTGACACACGTCAATATCCTCCGCTAATGGAACTAGAAGACGATGTGCTATTTCCTGTCCGTCCTAACGAGGTTTTCGATAGGGCCCACACGCATAAGTGAAGTATCCATTTCCGTCCTTGTGTGAATATGAAAAAGCCCTATCAGTTAAAGAAACTGTTGTAAGAGAAATTTTGGAGCGCCAGGTAAAGCTATTTATGTGTGAGGAAGAAGAGAATTTGGGAATAGAATTCTTAAATATGTCTTAAAAATAATAAATATAATTAAGCCTATTTTAAACAAGCCAACATTAAAGGTAATATATATTACGAGCCCAAAATGTGACGGTAATCCGTATTTTTAATCGAGGTCCTTCATAATTAAACTTAAGGATACGGTTATCTTTAGGTTGTCTGATTATTTCACGTATTGCAATATCTAAAACTTCCTACTTTATCCTTCGTGTACCTGCTGGAGGTTGAGGCTCTGTGTGTGTGTGTGAGAGAGAGAGAGAGAGAGAGAGAGAGAGAGAGAGAGAGAGAGAGAGAGAGAGAGAGAGAGAGAGAGAGAGAGAGAGAGAGAGAGAGAGAGAGAGAGAGAGAGAGAGAGAGAGAGAGAGAGAGAGAGGAGAGAGAGGTAGAGAGAGTGAGAGAGTGAGAGAGTGAGAGAGTACTCAGCTGAAAACTGAAGATCCCATGAAACTTCAGTTGTTACTAACGAGGGAACTATCGCTGTACTCACACCTTAAAATTTGATGGTATAATGTCTGCTGTATATAAACTGTATGCACCAAAAATTTGCTAAGCAGTAGATCCGTAACGTCCAAAACCTAAAGTATGTATACGTTATACTCAAAGGAAAGTTTCTGGTTGGCCACAAGTAAACAGTGCTAAAGGTACAACCTTTATGACACCATTCCCTGTACCGTTCGGCATTACAACAGTCGAGTCTCTTAGAGGGACGGGTTAGAATCAAATCAAAATGTAAAACCCGTCATACGCACACAGAGTAGAAAATTGATATTCAATATATTACAGTTCTGTAAAGATGGGAAACATAAAGGTCTAATTATTACGTTAAATAATGCTACCGTAACTGCAGCGGGGAACTTAATGAACTATAAATAATATAGTAAAATGGATTCAAAATCAAACTGTACTAGAGAGAAACTTTCAAAATCATCCACATCAATCAAGGTTCGAACTCGATGACTTTGAAAAATGTGTTGTACGCAGAACTTTTCTCCAGTTTTACGAACAGAGTACTTCAGTACGTAAACTCATGAACGCTGTTAAAGAAAAGTTCCCTTTTGAAGGTAGAAGGACACACTCTGGAGAAAACTTAGAGATATGGGATACTTATTTCGCAAGAAAGAAGTATGCTTCGTGTTACGTACGTTGTGTTGGCGTTTTGATGGTCAGAATGTGTTGTACTACATTGTTGCCTTCTCCATCTATCCTCTCTAAACCGATCCGTGCTACACCAGCGACCTCCCACAACAACTACATTCATTCGTCACACAGGTAATGTATTCCGAACTTTACCTATACAATCAGTTTGTTCTGAAAGTAATGTTACGTACATCTGTGTTATAGATAAACACTAAGATATAGACACAAATTTAACAAGAAGTGCCCATCTCTCTAAAAACAAATAAAGAACACAATGTGAAATACTTTCATGTGACAAAGACCATTTCCGAAATATGCATATAAATTAGTTTGAATTTTCCAGAACTTCTACTTTTTTAACGTTTACTGTCGCTTCAGCCTCCTGCACCCTTGTGATATCAACAACGGAATTTCTAATGAAATAATTTCTACAAATGTTTGTCTCCGTTTGTATGAAATAGAAAAATAACCTTGGAGATATGTATAAATAAACTATAGTCCTATATGGGAGTTTTAAAACGATATTTCCAGTGAAACTTCGATATAAAATTGCTGGGTGGAAAACGTCTTCCACCAAATATTAAAACTGTCATTGACAACGAAAATAAAATCCAAAATAAAACTCACCTGACCGCAGCTGTGGGCAATATATCCAATTTTGATTAAATTTTTGTGGTGGGAGTGAGGAATCTTTTATCTTGGGCGTAAACATTCAAGAATACCATTAATAAATATTGCTGGTATAACTCTTGATGGTCCGCAGATATGTCGATATCAATTGTCATTCCGAGGCAAACACGTGTGACGGATGGTGCAACCTCTCCCCTTCGGTCCAGCACTAAATCTTTACGCTATCTCTCGGCACGATTAATCGCTGCGAACCCAATAAATCTTACCATTCAATTGACCAGCCTCCTTTCAAACTTTTATTTTATTATTACAAAGGAGAGGAAAAGAGAGTCTTGTTTCCACGACCTTCTTCCTGTCTTTGTATTTTCTCTTTCCTTTTTCTCCATCGATTTCTTTCATCCGCAGTCGCCGTCCGCAGTGGATGCATCCCCCACCCCCTCCTCCCACCAGACGCCCTTACCTAGAACACGTTTGTACTTACTTGAGGCGCATGACGTCACTTAGAAGTTACCACAGTTAAGGGGAGTTGGGAAGCAACAAATTGAATCGTTTAAGTAAACCTATTTTTAAAACATGATTACAGTTTTATCGTAATATACACGATGGGGAAGGCTAAAGGGCCCTTGCCTCCCCCCAGATATCCAAAACCATAGTGTCGAAGCACTGCAATCTCATATTTTTATGTAACAGATAAACAGATACACAAGCAATAAAACCACTGCTCAGAGTTATTTAAATGTTTTGTACCACTTAATGAATCACGTGTTCTATTTGTGCATGCAGGTGTCATTTACACACAACTAAAAACTATATTAAGAATTTATTGCTACTTTCAGTAATACCTACAGCATTTTTACTTTAAACTAAAAGTCCTACAATTTTTATCCACCACTTATTTGTAAAGTTGTACTTTAATAGGTAATATAAATTAACCCACTGCAGTAAAATTTTAATATTAAGGATGGATTAAACTCACGTTAACCACTGTGTGAATAAAATACAAACACTAGGCCTACATTGTTGCTTTAAAGTTCAGTAATGAAATATAAATCTGTAAGTACAACTGGTATAGATACCTCCTCTTCTTTCAATAAAGTTCTACTAAAGATTGTTTTTCTTAATTAGTATGCATCAATCACTGAATCAATGGTCGTAAGTTGTTATTCAAACTATACCAACAATTAAAACGACTAGCCAACATCAATTCTTTCATACTTTTTATTATCTAACGATGTTTGTGACACACAACCAACCGACGTTGGTCTAAATAACCCAGGATTCCAGACAACATAATTACAAATAATTGTTCTGTTATTATAGTTTAATTTAAACATCAGTAAGTCCTTTTAATGATTAGGGTAAGTGTTGGATATGACATTGTATGTTACTAGTGAATCAAAACTTCCTTATACACTCGCTCGTGAATAAAATACGCCTTGATTCACTCGTACCATAAATAATTATAAACACAATCGGGTAGCACTCTTCAATTGCTTTTTAATGAAGTGCTCACAATACATCATTATCTACAATTTATTATTGATAAATAAAAGTGTAGATTTTACGGAATAAAGCGCTTCTTTCTATTTCTTTAATCTGACAGTCTTTTATTTATATCCACGGAAGTTTGTTTATTTGACTGTCGTTTGTTTATATCCTTGGAAACATGTTTATTTGTATTCGTGTTTAGTTAAAAGTCCGCAACTAAGTCATTTTAAAACGTGTGACTTATTATCACAGGGGGTTATAGGTCGCAGGCAGAGATACACAGAGGTCTCTAACGATCCCAAGCTTGATGATATCACGTCGTCGGGTTGCTCAGAGAGGCTTCCTTCTGACAGAATCGGGAATGCTGGATTCACTGGAACCATTTTAGAGAAGACCACCACCTGAAACATAACTGGGAAACGAAATGAAAGGAAATTGTGGTGGAACAGATTCGTTTTAGTCCCCATATAGTGCAAGTGAAGAAAGAATTATCCAACTTGTCAAATAAATTTCAGATGACGTACTAAATGAAATTATTTTAAACTTTCTGATTAGGTACTTTCACTCTGATCATGTAATTACTTTGTAGTAAATATGTTAAGGGAGAAAATCCCCGTGGCATTAATAAGTTGGGAGAGAAACAGATAAAATATGAGCATTTCTTAATCTCCAGATCTATTTATTGTTAAAAAAGATTGAACATGACTTCTAGGAAGAAATGTGTCCATGGAGAAATTTTATGAACTTCAATAAACCATGCTTAATTAATTTACTTTACTTCTGTCATATACATTATGAAATTATTATTCCTTGATCACAAATGTGTATACAATTTTGGAGTACTTTGTGCATTAAACATTTCCTTAATAGAGTAAATTCTGAAAATGTGTATAGGCCACAAGCAACTAATATTAGTGAAAATACTTCCGGAATGGCAAGTAAATTTGAAATACCGTATATGAAACTTCAAACTTTTGCACCTTCTCTTTCGATCTGTAATTACCTATTCAACAATAAAAGGCTCAATATTACAAATGTTTCATGTGAAAGATAGAACATAGATATAGGAACGAAACTGGTAACTGTGAATATTTACTACGCTTAAGAAAAAGAAAAAATATTTTGATAATTGCATGGTAGTTATTTTTCCGCCTGCCTGTTATTCTAGTATGAAATAAATAATTATATTTTATTAATTCAGGAATTAACAATTATGTAAACAATTATATCAATAGCGATATCTATGATTTTATAATAATATTTGTATGGACGTATCACAGTAATAAATTATGTATAAAATGTTGTAAACCTCGAACATTATAACCAATAAAATACACAGGCGTAGTTTCTCTGGATTGTCTGCTAGATTTCGGGGCAACTAACGGCACAGCTTCCGCTGTTGCTACCCTCTTAGCGTTGGCCATAAGTGTTATTGGCCTTCCCTTTTGTAGTCAAAGAAAGGAATTTGCCGTTTCCGGGAGTCTATAAAAAGACAGTGTTGGCAGAGAATCTAGGCAGTCTGACGAAGTCTAAAGTAGGGATAAGTGTTACCATAACAGCAGCGTCAAGCGACATTTAAGAAATTTGCATCCAGCGAAACGCGAGGTTCATCCGCCGATATCTAAAGAATTCTCAAATTAGGATAAATATTTTAAAGCTTCGAGCCTTAATAATTAAGAGTATATTCTGAGAGTGCCACCTAAATCGCTAAAAATCTGCAGACATCCGAGTAACTTGACGCCGATAGAAGTATTACAAGACTTTCTTGTTCATGAACCCTGAGAAGAACCCAAATTCCCATTAGAACCACATCATCTACTCCATAATTTAGTAGTGATACATATACTCGTCGAGGTGGACCCTGAGAAAATAGCGTCTACTCAGCCACAACATTGACGAGTACGACGAAGGCAACAGGTCGTCGCTTCGAAGCCCGACGAAACAGGGACCTTCGAGATAACGCGAAAACATCCCGTTCATAACCATCCAGAAAACAGTCGTCTTGGTTACCGACAACGAGTAAATAGTTGGTATAACTGGGCAAGTTCTGATGATCCTGACATGCTCTTTTTACTCAACCATTTAACGTGTATTGGTAATGAACTCGAATACAACATAACCAAAGAAATAAGACTCTTATTAAGTTGTTTTGGTACAAATGTTGCGAACATATAGTGCCGATATAATCGACCCGATTGTCTTTTGTTTCGCTCGGCCTTTGTTTTCTTAGGTGCTATATCGCAGCCATGGTGTTTGTCTTATCTTCACATAGAGCAGTAAGAAATATTTTTTACTCCATGACATTTTGAAAGAAAAGTCAAAACCTTCTTCGTAAGCACGTTTTATAATAAAGAACGTTATAGTTTTTCTTAATGTTCCATATAAAGTTTAATATCGGTGGCTTTTTACGTTTGGAACAAATGTTTGATACCAATGATTGTCACTGTTTTACAGCAGTGTAATACCTTTTGTCATTACATTAAATTTACAGAGACACACACATTCATACTTCCCAACTCTAAGGACAATGGAAAATAAAGACAAATTTGCCACCTCAACTTGGAATCAAATATCTGTAACATCTAGGTTTGAAGGTTAGAATGATAAATGCGAGGTCACAAAGACTTTCCTCTTATAATTTTGTTCTTTTTTAGTGCTCAAATAATTATTTCAGTATTAATTGAATGTTTTCCAATACTGCTCTATTATATATAAGGTGTTAGGAGTATGAGTGACTTCAAATAAATAGTTTGAAAATTACCAATTGGTTTCTTTCAATATATATATAACTTTCACAAAGAAAAACGAGTTGTGACATTTTGCTATCTTCTTTAAGCATGTAGGAACAATTACTTTCATTAAACATGAAACCATTTCTGGTAAATTTTAAAAATGTTATCTGTGAAAGCGTAACTGACGCACAATATATAATCTCTTTGAATTGATATTGGTATTTTTGTTACTACGTTACACACTGACATTGATACTTTTTCTGAACAACAGTAATTCCTTCGAGTTTTTTACGTACTTATACAAACTAAGAAGGTATAAAGCAAACTCACATTGTTCAGCAGTTTAGGAAAAATTACAATGATCGTCGAAGCAGCGTTGATTAAATTGGATTAGCTTAAATTGATTTGCTTTCAGTGAGTCCACTATTAGCTACAAAGGCCTGTGAATAATGAATAAATCAAAGAATTGTACAGTTTAATAGCGTATATACCTGAATATTGAATATAAAATACCCAATTGTACAGGATATATGAAACACGAGGCAGGGATAACACATCAAACACTACTATGCAGACTAGCAAATGTGTATAAAAAATTACAATTTGGTGTTTCATCTCTTTTTTAAATTTTCACTTCGTTTTTGCCAGTACGTCTCAATAATTTATGTCAGAACTTTAATGGGTAGCATTTATTGTCAGTTTTTCAGTACTTACCCACTTAAATGGCTTTTGAATAGACATCAAAGAAATAATGATTCTACGTATAAATCTACCTACATAAGGGTTATCAGAATAATATGTAATTCAGATAATCTTGTACAGATTTTGAAACTGGTCACTATCTCGCAGCACTGAAATTATCAATTTTTTTCTTTAAGATCATCAGGAGAGAGTTTGTTTCATAATACACACTTTCCTGGAAGCAAGAAGATTTAGTGCTGGGATGATGAATGTTATGCTTTGTCTAGTGTTTATATAATTGTTATAAATGAGATCCGATTGCATTCAAAGAATTTTAGGATCGAAAATACATAAATGCAAGGAAGGGTTAATATCTCAATCTTCTAAAAAGATCTTTGCAAGGGCGTCTGCTATGGGTATTAGAAATAATTGTTATAACCTTCTTTTGCATAATAAATATTCGTTTACTTTCTACTGAGTTGCCTCAAAATAATATTCCATATTCCGTAAAATATGCATAGTACATGAAGTGTATCTATACAACTTACATTAACCAGCTCTCAGATGGCATAACGGGCAGAGCTGAGTTTAGTTAATATATACTTTAGTAAGCTTTCAAGTTTAAGTATCTGTCAACTTGAAGGTCCGGAGATTTGATGTTGTCAATTTCTTCTAACAACATATCATTATCTAATTTCAATTTCTACCGGAGTGCAGAGTTCTAAATTTAACACATTTTGTTTTTTCTAGATTCACAGATAATGTATTAGCTTAAAACCAATAATATGTAATTATGTTCAAAACATATTTCAATTTAATTACGCACTCATTTAAATCTCTCCTGGTCACCAGTGTCGTCAGCGAACAGAACTATACTTGCAATATCCTTGGACCTTGGGGACCAAGTTATTTTTAGGTCTGGTTCCTCAATACCTGCGATATATCGATACTTACGATGTATCAAAATCGAATGACACTTCAGAAAGTTTGCTCGGTACTTTTTCGATACTTCGGTGGTGATTCTGCAATTTTTATTGTATCTTAAAACCACAAAATGTTATTGCAGTAGAGCATTGCAAAGCCCGAGAAATTGCCAGGAACGTGGTACCTGTATAGTAACATTATGCAAAAAATAATCCGTTTTCTCTAGTGTTGTAGATCGATCACAATTTTAATCAATTAACCGTGTTACTTAAATCGATTAATCTATCGATTATTCGACATTTATCTGTTCAAAAATTAGATAAGGATTATATAAAGTAGTTTGATACTCTGTACATTGCAGTATTTATGAAACTTTTAAATATTTAGATTCAAAATCTGTGTTTGCATCAAGTGCACATGCTTTATATATGTATTGAATTGGATCTACAATATTTTGTAAGTAATTACTTAGTAACGTATTATATCAATATCTACTAAGATTTGTGAGACTGATATCCAGTTGGGTTTATAACGTTTTTCCTTATTTTAACCTTTTAACACAAATGTTTCACTCACTGTCACGAACTCAGAAACGTTATGGCTTACTGCAGTTAACAGCACAATTAAAAGTCTGTCTAGTTAACGCATGTGCAGTTTGGAATCAAAGGAACCCGAGCCTCCCGCTCAGTAATGACCGTCATAAACCTATCACCACACTTCAGAAATGGAACACTGTCGTTGAGGACCAATAACAACCCTGATTTTCTCGAAGTGACAGTCGCATGTCTACTCCACGTGGAGTCTCAGTTGCCAAAGTTCCAACTTCCAGTTGATCTGTTTCATTACGTGCAGAAATTCATTGTGTGTCACGATGTGGAGACCGTGGGAGGGAAATGCAGTGCTAAATGCAAATGAAGTAGTAGATAACTTTCAGTAATCTGAAAATAATCAGTGATGACAATAGTATGAATAACTGGGCCGAGTTATGTTACCGGAAAAAAAATATAATGGGAACTGTTTCTAAGAAAATTCAAGCGCTTGTTTTGAACACATATAAATATGTGTTGAAAAATAATCTTGGTAAGGCGTTATGCAATGAACCTGATGATAAATTCTGGGTATTCACAGAAATACAGTAAGAAATATTGTGAGAAAGGAATACCAAAGACGCCGATCTAGTGTGAAAACAAAAGGAAACGTTTCTCTAAAGTAGATAGTTTCCCATGCGATTTAATTCGTCGAGAAATTTATAGATTATATGCAAAAGTGAGAGCACCCACCTTAGAGGAATTGGTTGCACATTTGTAAGAAATTTGTGATTTTCCTTACGGGCATTGCACTTTGCGCGGCCTCCTAAATGAGCTAGGTTTCAAATACTGCACTTTGAATAAGATAAGAGTTATTATGGAATCCTGCAGAATTGTAGCTTGACGATATATATTTGTCAAAACTAAGGACGTTTCGTAGTACGGTATATATATAGTCAAAACTAAGGAAGTTTCGCAGTAATGGACATAAGATAATTTATTTTGACGAAACCTCGTAGGAGACCCGTGACGTATCGAGAAAGGTGGCAACCTTGCAGAAAGATCTGCGAGAAGGAGGGTCTGTTTTATAAAACGATTATAAGGGTTCGTCAAAGGCAGCATCCGACGTGCACACGCGTTAACTAAACAGACTCTACACCACCACCAGCCTTGAGAAGAGGGATCAGCTATTGTTTCCATAGCTGCTTAATCGAAGTGTTGGTTCAAGGTTGTACAGTACAGTTTATGCTAGCAAGCGATAAATACTCAGTTGTGGAAAGAAACCTCTCTGTCAGTATCTGTATGTAACTATGTACCTCTTAGAATATTTCACAACAGAAATGTTATTTTAGACTCTCGGGTTTCAGAAAGATTTCTTTTAGTTATCAGGAGTTATATTATCTCAAAGTTCAAAGAACATTACGTGTCTAGTGAAAGCATGATGCGTTGAAAAGGCTGTTTAGGTTGGAAAAAATACATCAAAACAAAGAAGGCCAAATTTGGCTAAAAGAGTTTTGATTAATATTTATTGCAATCGATTAATTTTAATCGAATCGATTAATCGATTAAACGTTTTAATATTTAATTGGAAATAAAGAATGAATCGATTAATCGTTTCAGTTAATCGATTAAATCATGCAGCACTAGTTTTCTCTGAAGGACTATTTAGCATAGCCAGACTCATATGTGACGTAAAAGAAGTGGGCTTGATACCGAATAAGTGAAAATGTTGTTGTTGTTGTAATTTAACGTCCTCCAACGTTAAGTCATATCGGACGATGAATGAAATTGGTGAAATGATGCTCAAATGAGCCCAGGGTCCATAGAGCTTAGAGTTACCCGACATTCGTCTTTCAGAATAAGGGAAAACCCCGGAAAAAACCTTATCCAGATAACTCACCCTGACCGAGTTTCGAACTCGGGACCTCTTGAACGTGAGGTAGACACGCTACCACCACGCTACCGAGGCGGGTTAAAAAAAAGAAGGTGAAAATGCTTGTATTTTTTTAACAAAAACTTTTAAAAGTGGACTGTTTTGCTTTTAAAGATCTAATATAGAGCTTGAAAATAAAATACTGATGGTTTTAAGTTTTGTCCATTAAATATGAGCACCTATTTAATTTTATGGGCATCATACAGTTCTCCCAACATTCTATTTTGTATTGAAACTAGAAGTAGTAAAGATGGTATCGTGCATCTAAGTGTATGGTGTCGTGGAAACTGACGTGTATCAGTATCGAGGATCGAGTATCGAGAAAACTGGTATCGACCCATCCAGGTTATTTCGCAAATTGAAGTTTGTTTTAATGGCCAATATAATGGTTACTTCAACACACCTTTTTCTTTCATTTAGATGTGATACAATTTAAATGTTCATTTTCCAGTTCTAACAGCACGAAAGTCAGTTTGGACAGAATGAGGTGGCAGCCCTGTACATCTGCATATAGATCTGCAGGAACGTCGCTAATTACCGGAGTTGTGTTGTGTAGGTAGGAGCCAATCGGCAGAGCGCGTGGGCGGCTCCTTTGAAGGGCGTGCGCTGTGACCCGAGGTCAACTTCCCATCGTACATGCGTTCTTTGCCACTACACAAGAAGAAGCAACTACGTGTTAACTGCCTATTATTTCTCCCCTCCTTCATAACGACCGTTTCTTTCCATATCTTTTGTTTTCTTCACTTTCTTTCTACTTTGCTTTTTTCTTCTGTATTTTCCATTTCTTTGCCGCTAACTTCAGGTAGAGCGAGTACTGTAACCGTGATACTGAATAAATCACTTTTGTCTCAGAAAAGGAAGTTCGTAAATATATCCAGTTTTTACAATTAAACAATTACTTGACAAAATAATGGAATTAATTTGCAAATCGTATGTTTATAGATATAGTTTTTAAAAAAGGAATTCGATTGAGTATTTTGAGGTGAATTTTGAAACATAATGGAAAATGAAATATTTCCACTCAGTTCCGAGAGCAATTAGAAATCTTATTTCCCAAGAAAATATTCACGGAAATCATTAGAAAAACGCATCTAACGCGAGTAAAATGTATGGTGGCCCACCTCCGTAGCATAGTGGTAGCGACTGTCTCACGTTCAAGAGGTCCTGGGTTCGAATTTCGGTCAGGAGGAGTTATCTAAATAAGAAGTTTTCCGCGTTTTCCGTTGTCCTGAACAGTTGAGTAACTCAAAGCTCTTGGAGCATCGCGTACCCCCTTTCATTCATCGTCCAATATCATCCAACTAGTTAAAAGGATGGAAATTTAAAAAACGTACTGATCATTACAACATCGACTTTCGTCAAATAATTTTTTCGTAGGATTTTTCTTTCCCGAAATATTCGCTTTTGTAGTTTGTTACCACAAAGAGATTCTCTCTAGAGCACGAACGGGTAAACCATTTGAACGTTAGCTCATTTCCGTCCAAATCAGACAACGCTATTTGGCCTAGCTATAGAAATCTTGGTCTGCTTGTTCAATTTTCTGCTTGTTCAATTTTCTCATTATCCTTATGGTTTACAACATAACATTTCGAGGCTATGTTTGTTGTGCTAATTTGAAATCGCTGTTCATGTCTGCAATATCAGTAGATAACTAGTTTAGTTAAAAACTAAGCAATTCGAAGAGATATGAAGATGGTTTAATGTACAATGCTGTTCGAGAGAAGCATTTGTAACGTCGTATTAGACACCTCACAGCCATATTTTGAACGAAGATTCAAATTGGATAGCTAACTTTTAAGCAGATTCATCTACATCTTGGAATTCTCATCTCCCCTCCCAAAAGAGCACAAAAATATAATAAATACATAAATAAAACTCAAATAATAAATAACAGAAGAATATTTTGGCTTACTTTACACAGGCTTATAAAATGTATGGTTGCTAGGCCTAGTCCTGCTTGGAGTTCCTGGAGTTTCATTGGGATTGGGACTATTGTCTTCATTTTGCAACAGGTCACATGTCTCAAACTTGAACTGCATTGAAATAAATACGAAGTAAACAACGGCACGTGGGTGGCATGTTTCAATACACTCAAGTCACAGTGTCCACGAGACTTGAGGATTTAAGCAAATCTAGATTGGTCGTTCTGAATGTTGTCAATATGCATGCACTCCGTTCTCAGCGATGAGCAAACTCAGTTGTTTTGCTTACTGCAGAGTAGCTAGGGTCAGGCAAGCTTTAATCGGAATTTGTAGCATCTCTGGGTATAATTTCGAACTGTGGTATGAAAGGACACTTTCATCTGTTGAGTTATTTTGAAAAATATGTGCATTCAGTGTGTACTCTATACTATGTATAATTTTCTTACGTACATCTCCAACCCTCTTCCTCCTCTAATAGAACAAGATACCAAAGTAGTACGAGGGCTGTTCAATAAAGAAAGATAATTTTTTTTTTTTAAACGTACCTTTACTCATCCTCATAATTTTGACAGTCCTCAAAATAGTCTCCCCTGAATGCGATGCACTTGTCCCAGCGTTTCTGCCAGTCTTCAAAGACATACTGGAGGCAATTTTTGTAGAGATACTTCAAAATCGCCTCCGCAGCTTTCACCACTGCTTCTGATGATGGATAATGCCTCCCACGAAGGCGTTTCTTCAAGTTAGGGAATAAAAAAAGTCACATGGTACTAAATCCGGACTATAGGGAGGGTGAAGGATGCACTTCACGTTGATTTTTGCAAGATATTCAGCAACAACATTGGCAATATGCGGCCGCGCATTATCGTGGTGCAGCATCCAGCTTGCTTCATGGAAATGTGGTCTTTTGCGCCTGTTATGGACTTGCAATGTTTCCAGGATATCCCTGTAGTATTGCCCAGTTACTGGTGGGTGTGCAGGTACAGCATGCTGATAAACCATTCCATGAATATCAAAGAATGAGATGACCATAACTTTCTCAGCAGTAGCAACCACTTTTGCTTTTTCTTGGGGGTTGGTGATGAAATAAATTTCCACACTGAGCTTTGCTGTTTGCTCTCAGGATCAAAATGATGTAGCCAAGTTTCATCAGCAGTGACTACGTTTAAAAGAAGCTCCAGATCTTCCTCTAACATCAACTTTAACTGCATGTTACCTCCATTGCAGCGGTAGGCGATACTGAACATGTCTGAACTTACCTAGTTCTTACAGGCGGGAACCAGGAGTACCAACAATGAAACTACTACAGCGTGTTTGTTTCACATTAAGCTAACAGAATATAATAAGTTTGAATTTTAGTGTGAAAAATTATGACTGTAAAAAATTTATGATCATTCTTTATTGAACAGCCCTGGTATTTACTTTGCGAGTGGGAGTCCGCACAAAAGGTGAAAGCGCTCCGTGAATACTGTCCAGCCATGACTCCATCTACTGTTATTCTATTAATCCTAGATATTTTAAGTGGAAACCTCAAATGGCCTTCTTATTCTTAGGGCTTTTACATAAAGAGACAAGAAGAAACGCTGTAGATGTTTACATGATATATGAAAATATTTATTCAGAAAGAAAGGCTATGTGCTTTTTCAGCTAAGATCACATCATAAGGATATACTACACGAGAGAAAAAGTAGAAAAGGCCTCACTCTGTAGCGGAGGTGGTAGCGTGTCTGCCTCACGTTTAAAAGGTCCCGAGTTCGAACCTCGGTCAGAGCGAGTTTCTGGATAAGTTTTTCCTCTATGGGCATTTCATTCATCGTCCGATATGATAACGTTGGAGGACACAAATTAAAATAGGGAGTACAACGGCAGAGTAACATGAAACTGCATGGTTTGCGTCATGACGTTGCTCCAATTTGTAGCAGTCTGCGTCTGCCTCACTCTTGCAGAGACCTATCTGAGGGTATGCGTGGTAGTATAATCAAAGGAGGACAACGGAATCTGAGCTTGAGACGTTTTCATTAACAATATTTACTTTAGCTCAAAAGTTTCCGACCAATGGAAAATAATATGTAAATATCAGCAGCTAATGTATTTGAATCCTGCACCATGTGGCTTTATACTTGAGACAAGAATTACGCTACGTTTTGTTCTACCGGCGATTCGATAAGTGTCCAAGATTATGTCCAGAATATCCTACTCAAGTTCAACATTCTCCTAAGCACCTCCCCTTTTGCTAAGGGTTCTAAGACCCCCACTACTAGCTTCTAATATGACGTTGCCACTTCATTTCTACATTTCTGAAATCTATCTCTTCCCAACCTGAAGTCTCTCTAAAAATTTCCAAGATTTACTCTCACATATTCCATGAATTCCAAGCTAGCCTGCCACATCTAATCTGGCAACGTTGGATAGTAATTTTGCTCTCTCTAACGTAACCTACCAAACTACTTGTACAAATCTGCCTTAGAACTAGCATTCGTTAATTACCATACCTGAAGTCCACACAACGCGAGCGAGACTGTACTCATAATGTATTGCCAAACCTACAGCTCCTTAACATTTAACGAATGCACAAAATATTCTTATTTGATTTTATTATAACTATTAATTTATTCAATTGATCTATAATTTCAGGTTCAAACAATGAGATATGATTAACTAAAATAAGACAGTAAATGCACTTAAATAAGAGTAACAAAGACAATTATGTAGTCATAGAATATACAATTTGTTATTTACTTATTTTATTGGTCACCTGTAGTAAGCAGTGAACGTATCTATTGCATTTTACGTAAGAATTTCATCCCGAAATTCCACCCGAAATAGTGTTTTGAGGTTTCCTTAATAAAAAAAGGAAAAAATATACGTGTGTGTGTTTGTATCTGTGTGGGAAACATGATTAAAAATATGGTACTTAAATACCCCATAGCGAAGACTTTCAAACAATCCTCTATCTCAAACTACCTTTGCATGGGAAATATATCGTTGGTATATTAAGTTTGACTAGATGCAGTATACTTAAGATAGGAATTTACATCGAAGTCCCCTTCACTGTGAATTATTCGTAAATCATATGAAATACACAAAATCTTACTCTACAAAAGTACAGGTCTCGTTTGAACACACAATTTATTCCTATTACATTTTTATATCATCAACCATTTCCGAGTTATTAGGATTAGGATATTAGGCACTGCGACCAGTCCTGATCTGTTGTAGCTGTGCCCCAAGTGGGGCATCCCCGGGAGGAAGGCAAAGATGAGAGGAGTCAGAGGGACGGCCGTCTAAGGAGCCACGACAGTGCAGAGGGCAGGGTCCCTATATTTTACTTAGATGGAAACCTTCCCCGGTAGGCCAGGACGACAGACATCCTAACCTACTATGGTTCGGAAGTGTCGTAGCAACAGGTTCGGAGACGGGCAACCGACCCGCCGGAGGAGAAAGTATTCACTCAGAGAATATCATCCTGCCATGCACCTCCGAGACACCTGCCGACGCTACTACCCTGAAAGAGACCACCAGATGAGAGATGATGTGAAATATGATGGAGATGAAATGGAGAAACAGGAAATTAGGGGGATGTAATCAAAATACCCAGCCTTCGCCTGGCGAACAGGGAGAACCCTCTAAAAACCCATGGGTCAAGTAGGTCAGCCATGGAAATCAATCTCGCGTATGCGAGCCACAGACGAAACCGTCTGAGCCAACCTGCTAGGTGAACTATTCTTTGCTATTGATTTTAATTTTCAAATGGTCCTCTTTAATGTTTTCAATCCGTAAGCAATATAAAAGCATAAAGTTTCTAAGCCGTCACATAGCGATCCACTTAAAAAAAAAAAAAAAAAAAAAAAAAAAAAAAAAAAAACTATAATTTTAACCTAGCTACCATTTCCTTTTCACGGCTACAGCAGATTTTGTTATATAGTAACGGATAGTGGCTACAAGAAGAGAGTATCGTACATTATGACTACTTTGAACCGTTTACAGATAACGGATAAAAGAACTTTGCTTAAATAAATAAGATTCGAATAATTCTTCGATCTAAGAAGCATCTCACTGAGCGGTATCGCTCAGGCGGTTTCATCTGTGGCCCGCATTCGGGAGGCCCGGTTCGATTCCCGTGGCCGACCTACCTGACCCATGGGTTTTTCGGGGATTTTCCCGGGTCGCTAGGCGAATGCTGGCTAGGTTAATTACATTCCCCGAATTTCCTGTCCCTCCATTTCATATCCATTATCATTTCATATCATCTCCCATCTGGTGGCCTCTTTCAGCGTAGAAGTGTCGGCGGGTGTCTCGGCGGTGCATGACAGGATGATATGCTCTGAGGATAACTACTTCCTGCTGCGGTAGGTCGGTTACCGGTCTCCACTCCTCTGCTGGAACCATTTCGGGACCGCCAGCCAAGGACCTTTGGGGCTCGGATCGCCTGCCTGGGAGTAATAGGGCTCGGCTGCTGGGCTCGTTGCCGTCCCGCTGGGGGGAGTGAGTTCGTTGTCCTGGCCTGTCGGGGGAAGTCTCTATCCAAGTAAACTGTAGGGACCTGCCCTTTGTACTGTCGTGGCTCCTTGGGACGGCCGCCCTCTGTCTCCTTCACCTGACCCTTCCTCTCGGGGGTGCCCCCACTTGGAACAATGAGCCCAGCATTGTGGCCTACGTACTGAATCCCCTCCGTAATGAAATCCCAATTCCAAAAAACATCTCGTCTACACTATGCAGAATTTTTTTTTTGTTGTAATTTATGTCCTCCGACGTTGTCATATCGGACGATGAATGAAATGGGTGAAATGATGCTCAAGTGAGTCCGGGATCCATGGAGCTTAGTTAGCCGGCATACGTCTTTGGGGATAAGGGAAAACCCTGGAAAAAACATCATCCAGGTAACTCGCCCTGACTGAGATTCGAACTCGGGTCCTCTTGAACTTGAGGCAGACACGCTACCATCTACGCTATCGAGGCGGACTACATTATGCAGATTACTGTGTTGTATGATTTCCAAAATCGAGTATTATTATTTATTTCAGATATAAAATGTTTTAAAATTAGCTGTAATCGTTGTAAGTAGTAGATTGTAGAACACAATGCTTTATTTGGAAGTAGACTTCTGCCAATCTTAGACCTTGATTGTGTGAGTGACACGAAACACCTATATTTACTCACATTTCCGTTTAGTTTGTAATGTATTTCATAACTTTACAGCTTATTTATGTAATTTTTCGCCCTTTATTAATTTAGTATTTCATTCTTAAATCATATACTTCGGAGAGAAATTAAACAATACAACTGACTTCTGGGTTTGACGAAAACTGCAGCACGCCGCTACATGACGTAATGGTGCTCTTCCCTTCTCAGCGAGTTGAAAGAAGGTTGAAGGGGAACTGGCCTGTTTTGGTTTGATACTCTGGTGCGATATCACCGC
The DNA here is from genome assembly GCA_030765055.1 of Mantis religiosa. Classification (NCBI taxonomy): domain Eukaryota; kingdom Metazoa; phylum Arthropoda; class Insecta; order Mantodea; family Mantidae; genus Mantis; species Mantis religiosa. Next base: position 89,940,680 of record CM060957.1, read on the forward strand.
CACCCCCTCTCATATGGGGAAACAACCCTACCCTTACTGACAGTCTATAACACAGCCGCTGAAGGCGAACCAGATACGATTAGGGCACTTTAAGCAGATATTCAGATCTGCAAGTAAACTACGTATGCTTGTTTCTTTCTGTATTTATCATTGGCTTTGTCGAATAGCGTAGACGTAAACACGTATATTTAATGTTCTTTTATGTCTCTGTTGCGGGCACAAAATTGCGCTGCTTGTAATTTCTCCGACGCATGCTCATCATTTGCATTTTAAACTGCTCTGCTTGCCGACTCTGCTTGCCCGTTAATTCTCACTGCCTGCATGACTCATTATTAAGTAGCCGTAACGAACTGCACTGCTTGCAGACCAACGCAGTCTTTGTTCTGAGCTGTGTGTATAAATACTATACTGTCTGCCCAGCACAAGAAGGCAAGCTAGAGGAGTGTGTAACGTAATAACTTTTGCTGTTCACATAATGTATATACTCACCTTTCGAATATGGCGAAAATGCTAGGTTTCGTTTAAAATAGGCAAGTGTTGTCACATAACTTACCCATACAGTATATATATATAAACTGCAACAACCATTAGATCTGGCAACATGGGTGATTCATATGCACTCTCATACACTCATTTCGTAGTAAACTGATCCACTAACAGAACAGATAAACAGATCAAACCCCTCTCCTCTTCATTCCTCTCATGCCTTTTTGTGGTGGATAGACAGTATACACCCAATACGAGTTTAATTTTTCACGGGATGTTGTATGAGCTGCATAGGGAGAAATTTATGAGGTAGTTGCTTACTGCTCTCAGAGGTTTACTGGATGCAAAACCTTCTGCAACCTAGTGGGCGTGATTATTTTTAGGCCTGAATTTCCATTGGTTGAGGAGGCAATATTGAGGCCATTCGCTCTTGGTTAGATTATTTTGGAGCTCAGCTTTGTGTTTTGATGGATTAGTTACATGATCATCTCGGATGCCTGTATGCAATGCGGGGTACCCCAAAAAAGTCGAAATTGACGTTTAGTGGGATCATAATCACCAATAGACCTAAACAGAGCGCTTCTATTGTTGTAAAGCAGCCTAAAGTTTTGTTGCCCGGTGCCTACTTTTATCCTCCGCGCATGGAGATGAGGCTTCATGAAGCAAACTCACTGGGAAGGAGCGACCAACCAAATACTGCGTCCTCTGTACTGAACCGTTTGAAGCCATTGTTGTCAGCTGTCTGCGGCCATACCCCTGATTTCGCAGACGTGCAGCATGAGGGGGATTACTAGTGAACGGAAGAGGTGCACCTCTAGGCAAGCAGGCATCCCGAAGCTCAACATGGGCAATTGCCTCATGCAATTACCTCCCTGTATCCGTGCGGAGAGTCCCCTGATGTGCTCAAAAAATGCCACATCTCTATCCAGTTCCATTCTCCGATAGGTGATGTAACTTTCCCGTTCAGTCCTTCGACCTCTGAAGGTAAATTTTGAGTAATGGTCGGGGATATGGCGTTTGGTGAAGAGTACTTCATGGCTCTTGTCGGGTTGACCGACATGCACCAGCGTTGATACCACTCCTGCACAAGGCGGAGGTGTCGTGATAGGATTGTATGCTCTGAACAGGTGTTCAGCTGTGCGTAACAGGAGCACGTCATCGGCAAACTGGTCCGGAAATGTAAGAACGCTATAAATGCACTGCAAAGAGTTGGTGAAAGACAGAGCCTTCAAAGACTCCGTCTCTTGCTGGTCTTAGTGTACACGTTTTCACCGCGACTGTGATTTTAAAGGTAGAGTGTTTAGGGAAGCCGTGTAGTATGTAGTTGATGTTTTGCACCACCTTATATACCCTGCGGGCACGACGAGAAGGTTCTGGAAGTTGAATGTTCTCGGATTCCGTTATTCGAAAGCCCAAGAACAAATCCGCATGGTAACAATGCGGGTTGTCTTCCTCTTTGTGACGTCAGCTAGAGCTAATGGCTAACATTGAACGTTGTTTTTTCTTAATTTACCCAAGGCAGGCACATGCAGCACACATAATCAAGTAATTTTGTTGAAATATAATTATACATTTTTTCTTCTATATCATCACCTGTGGTAGACAGAGGAAATATACAGAGTGTTAATGAACCACGCCGAAATATTTTAAGATCAAGTGGAGGCATGTTAAACAAGTAATTTGACATAGGAGAATTATGGCATGTTGGTTCAAATGTGGAAGTTACGGCTATAAATGTTTATAGTACCAGTACGCCACTCCTAATGGTAACACCACTTGAGTGCAAACACATGGAAATGGAGAGACATGTCGAAGGAGTCCCTCTGGATTGCCGGTCTTCGAAACTGCTGCTGGGACCATTTCGGGTTCGGCTGCTGAAACAGTTTCGGGCTCGGCTGCTGGGACCGTTTCGGGGTCAGCTGGTAGAGGAGTGTGTCCGTTGTCCTGGCCTACCGGGTGAAGTCTCTATCTAAGTAAAATGTAGGTACCTTGCACTCTGCACTTCCGTGACTCCCTAGGAAGGCCGCCCTCTGTTTCTCACCTCATCGTTCCTCCCGGAGGTGCCCCGCTTGGGGGCATAGGTACAATGGATCACGACTGGTTTCCGTGCCGAATCCCCTCCGTAGTAAATCCTAATCCTAAATCCTAATTCCCTCTGGCGCGGTGGTTATGAGATTAACTATCAAGTGACCGGTAAACGAATTCGTGTCTCCTTCACTTTTCTTGTTTATTTTGTTTTCTTTGTTTTGTTGTGTTTAATGTTTTGTCTAAACGTTTAATTCTTATATAAATGTATGCTCCACCCTGAGGTACACATGCTTCCGTTATCACAAATTAGCAATACTTCACGCTCTATCCATTAAGTTCATTGTATGCTTTTTATGGAGTAATTTCACGTTGTCAGTGCAATTAATTACAATTCTTTCTAACACAGGTTAAATCCTGCTTAATACTTTCACATGCTGCACTTCCAAATAGGAGGTGGTTTAAAGAGTGAAAGAAAAGTACATGTAACTCTTTACGTCAGGTTTGTAGGAACTGCTCGAAATGGCGACCTGCATTGAAAATGCAAAGTTGACAGCGGCGAAAGAACGATTGTTTTACTCTGTCCAGAATTCCTTGTGTTTGTCGAATAACTTCATATGCTCCTATTATTGGGGCAGTTAGGTCCTCTTCTGAAGTAATAGGTGTTTCATACATTAGAAACTGGAGACGACCCCGGAAAAGGAAATCAATTGGGAGAGCGTGCTGGCCAAGCTGCAGTTGGACTCCTCCTTGCACTGGTCAATCAGATGCACGTTCTTAGTTACGAATCACTATTAGAATTTAGGTATTAAAAAGACGAAGAAGAAAGCTAACTACATGATAGGAAGCGAACTAATAACCCTTGGAACCCCAGTTTTCGGCTTTGCGGATTCGACCACCCGAACACTTAGGGAAACACCACTACAGTAGGCTCCATGATGCAAGAAAGTAGTTAATTGCTGTTCAGTGTCGCACTGGCAGGTGATTAGTTCGAAATTTGAGAGATCTTTGAGGCATTAAATCTGTAGAACGCCAATATCAAGCTACTAAGAATCGATATTTCTATAGTCGGGAAACAGTTTTAAATACATTCTAATCCAACAATTTCACCCACATTGTTTAAATACCGACTTCTCAGCATTTGATGTCAATTAGGTTTAACACAATTAACTGCGTTATGTTTATCCGCATGTTTATCATGCATTGGCCATCTCAGCTTATATTAACACTCGGCTTACGTGGAAGCCTCATATTGACCGCACCATTACCCTGGCATCCGCTCGTCTTTCACAGCTGTCTCCATTATTTCACAAACATACTTCACTGGCTTTAGAATCTAAACTGCTCCTATACAAATCTCTGGTTCGACCTCTTATTACTTATGCCTGCCAGGTCTGGGAGGCCTGAGGCGTCTACAGGTTATCCAGAGTCGATCCTTGCGAATCGCCACCAATGCTCCTTGGTTTGTCCGCAACCAGCAGCGACATCACGAGATGGGACTTCTTCCTCTCCACCATTTCATCCGACAGACTGCTCGACGCTTCTTCTACAATCTACGCCACGTCCCAGGAGCTGTGACGTATAACACTGGCGTCCGAAGTCGTCCGCCAACACGACTGAAGCGAAGACTACCACACGACCTGCTTTACAGTGATGAAACTTCCACTTCTGAATAATCTACTGTTACTGTTTATCTTTTCTATTATTCTGTTCTACTATATAAATTCTCACTATGGACGTATGTATACCATTTTATTAGTTCAGTGCCACATTTATATCAGTGCAATAACACATTTTTTTTAGTTCAGAGGAGGCACATTGTCCTACCTCTACAATGTTATTACTCTATAATTATTTTGTATCTGTTCTCTCAGATCTGCAAAGCATATATTATTGCTGACTGATCTAATAAATATATTAAAAAAACTTATATTAGTCACGTCTACAATCACTGAAATTATTTTGGTGTAGTTCATTATTATAACATCATGTACCTACTGCATTCCATTAGAAAATCGATATCGTTACTTTTCCCTCTATGTCATGTGCCTCTGAATAATAAACTAAAAAACAAACATACACGCACAAAAGTACTTTTAGAAAACGTAGATGTGTGAGTTTTCTCTATTTGTATTCTTTTGTAAGTCCGTCTTCCTTGTTACCGTGAATCTGTCGGTTAAATACCAAACTTAATAATCACGTAGACTATTCTGAGAGTGTGACATGAAGGTTTTCAGGAAAATTTCCTATTCCTGGCTAACGTTTTTATGGTAAATGTTTGTAGTTGTTTTTCTCTAAAAATTAAAACACCTACATGGTTTATTTCAAATAAACTTTTCATGGTATTACACATTTCCGAGATATACTATAATTGGTTTTACAGTTTTCTTTCTCGGATTAGAAGGTAGATAAGGTATTGGATTCAACCCAAGAATTCGATATCGTGCGTGTGTGTACGAAGTTTGAAGATCAAAACTATTTCTTCACCCCAAATTCTCTTTACATCGAGCATTTTTGGAAATGTTTTGTTTTCTGAAAAACAGCTCTGACGATTTTATTAAAATGCCCACATGCTAAAGATTTTACATAAAAATTAAAATCTATGACTGGAATTTATTTCGGGATAGCTTTGAAGGTGATCTCCTTTCGGAAGTAAGTTTGTATAATATTGTATAAGTGACAAACGTTGAAGGTTAGACGAAAGCGTATACATATTCTACACAAAATATGTATATAGCTAAAATGAAAATGTGTAGTGTTGAACGCCCGCTTTTACTACGTACGGCACCGCAGGCGATGACACTGATGATACATGAGATGAAGATTGAGCACCGGTGGAATGAGATGGTGGGGAAACCGGAAATCCCGGAGAAAACCCGCCCCAGCGCCGTGTTGTCCACAACAAATCTCACTTTGCGGTCGCCTGGGATCGAACCCGGGCCGCCTTGGTGAGAGCCAAGCGGTCTACCCACTGAGCCACGACGCGGCCTAATATATAGCTATGTATGTATATATAAGTATATATGTTATGTATATAGACAGCTTTAAAACACAATTTATTTGAAATAACTTTTTTTGTGTGGCATCAGCCATTTCATATCGTGGAGTTTGCCCTTGTTGATTTTAGGTTATTAACGCTGGGTTATAATCATTTAAATTTTAAAATACTGCTATATGTACCTATACTCCACACTCTGTAGGGTATAGGGAAGGTTTCTGGAGAAAGAAAAAATTTCCGCACCAACCGGGAATCGAACACGGGATCTCTGGATAGAGATGCTAGACCACTGACTACTTGACCGTAGAGTCAACGTGTTTCGAGTGTTCATCTTCATTTTTAGGTCATGTCAATTTGCATTTGTTTCTTGCGGTTTCAGGAAACAACAGGCGATTTCAAGGTTAGAAAACATTTGACAGTCGTATTCCATTTTTAACTGTAATAAAATGAGTAATGCAAAGTTTATTTCGATTAAAATGAAGTATAAAGTAAAATAGATCATTGTAAGTGTAATTTAAGTGCCCGTTAATAAGCGATACAGGGTATTATCACATTTTGTTTGAAGTGGCTGGTTTTCCAGAGCTCTACTTGCAATGGGTTGAACAGTTGATGCAGAATATTTAATTTTTGCTGTAGAGCACGTATAGTTTTGCGTTTCTGTTCAATCCTGATGACACAGTTGATATTGGGCCTCTTGGAAGAAAAGTAAAGAATAATAAAGAGTTGGGTGTGAACCTGCAACAGGGAAAGTTGTAAACAGAGGTGAAGGTTTATCTTGCCCTGGTGAAGTTAATGAATTCAAGAGGCGTGGAGGTAAAGTGCTCTGTCCAGCCCGAGGCTGGTCGAGTCCCATTCACAGCGGCACGGCTCAACGTGTCATATCGACATCAGACGGTCGCCCCCACCCCTCGCCACATATCTGTTGACTAATTACGTCATGCACCTACCTTTTCACAGTCGTCCCCGACGCGTCTCAAGTGGCGCTCTGACCTTCATCTTGCTGCTGGCTTGCAATCACATGTCCTGCGAAATAATCTCCTGGAAAATTACAACACTTCTTACCTCCAGGAATATATATTTGTTGTTTTAGAACTCTAAGTGGCAGCTACCAGGAAGAAAACTACGTCTCGCTTTGATATAAGTCGACGAGCCCTAGAAACCACGCGTAGATACTCTCAGGCTCTCCTATCCCTGCATTTCCTTTCAACTATTAGGAGCTGAGACGGTGGATTGTGTGCTTTGAAAATACAGGTTCTTCATTTAAAACCTAACGGGTGCACAGATTTCACCTGTGCGCGATTGGGAGTATCACAGCCGGCTTTGCTCCTACATAAACTCCGCACGTAAAACATGCTGTAACACTCCTACCTTATACAAGATGCTGGAAATGTCGTCTATCTTCTGTTAAACAACCATTGTATCGGAAGAACGCATTCTGATTCACGCGATTAAGTTGGGCTACTGTAATGTTTCAGATTTCATTTCTAATATATTGTTTTAGTTCTTCCAATGTATGAGGATTTGCCTAAACTTTGTCTTTCAGGTTATCCCACAAGTAAAAATGACACACTGTTAGATTGGGGCCAGCGAGAGGGCCATATACCAGCACTAATCACTCTACATTCAAACACTTCCCCAGTGTTAGTTATGGACTCCTCTACTGTATGGGTAGTAGCGTGATCTTGCTGAAAACACCAATATGATTTCTCTTCTTCTGTCAGTTTATGATAAAATGGGTTCAAAATGTCACTTGGTACCTCTCTACATTTAGTCTGCTAGTAGAATATTGGACCGAACTAGCACTAACAGCACACCTAACTCAAACTTTACGATCATAATGAGGGATTTCATGAATGCAATGTGATTTTCAGAGATCCAGTGACAACTTTAATGAGTGTTAACTTGATCACTGAGGTGGAACCATGGCTCATAGGAAAAGAGCAGAAACTATGGATCAATTAAACAGTCATTCACTGATGAAAGAAACCATCCACAATAATGCATTCGTAATACTGGGTCACATTGTTTTAAAGTATGAACACTTGGGCACTTATACGGTTTTAGTTTCCATAATTCAGTTGCTCTATGTGCAGAAGACTCTGAAATTCCAACCTGTTGTACTAATTTTGTATTGGATTTGGTTGGTGAAAGTTGAAAACATGCACTATGTCGTCTAACTTTTCCTCTTTGTTTGTTTATTTGTTTGTAATTTATGCCCTCCAACTTAAGTCATATCGGGCGATGAATGAAATGAATGAAATGATGCTCAAATGCGTCCGAGGTCCATGGAGCTAGCCGACATTCGCATTTCAGGATAAGGGAAAACCCCGCAAAAACCTTATCCAGGTAACTCATCCTAATCGAGATTCGAACTCGACCTCTTCAACGTGAGTCAGACGCGCTACCATCTAAGCTACCGAAGCAGGCACTTTTCCTCTGTTAACAGTGTACGTTTACGCTTTTTTCCACAGATCCAGTGGTATCGAATTTCTTCATAATCTCGTGAATAATTGTAAATCTAGAACAAGGAACTTCACCAGGGAACGTGTGAACATAGTCTTGCGAACACGGCTTGGTGATTCCCACATTTTACATACGACAATGCTATGCTATAGAATCAATCGCCTGTTCATATTGGTGGCCGGTATAATACTGCCTAACTGCCTAGTGGAGTGAACACTGCTAGCCCCCGCGCACAAGGGCAACCGGTAGTGGGGAACTCCAACAAGGTCGCGGGGTGTACTCCATTAGGTTTTAAATGAAGAACCCTATATTTCCCTCTGGTCAAGAACCCTTTCCTGGGGATGAATCGGGTCTTTCATACGTTGTCAAGGATTTCCGCAAATAGAATGTGGTAGCACTCATCGTCGTCGGGTAAGGTCGCATCGCCATTCATTCCTCCTACTCCGAGTTAACGTTTGAACAAAAAGGGCCTTAATAAATTTAATCTATCTATGACAATTTATACATACTGTACATTTCGTACATTTCCGACAATTATAAATAACAGAAGAATAATCCGCTGATATGCAAAAGGATGTGAGGCATCGGCGGAACGTCTGACTTACATAACCTCTTTCTCCGACAGTGTTCTAAGTTCTTGAAATGCTGTAAAGCTGTAAGTAACCTTTAACGGCTTTTCCCATTATGCAATAATCTTTAAACACATATAACGAAGTAAGATTTCGCACTCACGGGCCTAATCACTGTGAAAAAGGCTCATAGTCTGTGACAATCAGTAAAAATAATCTTCTCAGTATAAAATACCATTTTATTGATTTCTTGTTAGATCTTCTCTCTTTATACAAGTATTTAGCATGCTCTTGCAATGAACTTCATCACGACAGAAGTACAAATAAAACAAAAAAAACTTTTCTATATGGGGGTATTAGAAAATGTTGGCATCCAGAAACTTCTGCACATACTGCTAGAGAATTAGAACGAAATTTTAAAAGGTTTTTGAGCTTATTTTTATATATCTGCAAAATTTAACAAGTGAAAATTACAGAAACAAAAGCAACATTGTCGCTTTTTAAACTTCTTTTAGTTGCTCTAGCGTTACATTGTGGCCATTTATATTTCTTGCAATAAAACATGACCGCTTTTGTTTTTGTAGTCTGCGAAATGCAGCAACCATGTTCTACGGAGTAATACTATTTTTTCTACTCCAAGAATTCTCAACTAAGAATAAATGCATTCTATATACATTTTCTCTCTTTATAATATTAGAATAATGAATGAAAATAGAGGGTTTCTGTTAACACGAGAAAAATATGAAGTTCCTGTCCGAAGTCGTGGTGGGCCGCATGTATTGGTGGATAAGATTTGCAAAACAGAAGATAATCGCGAGGTGGTGCGGCAGCTGTTGCATTTCCGTTCACCAGAATAGACTGCAAAGTGGCGCTGTGCTGATAGCGATTTCTATAAATAACTTGGATGACCGGCAAGACTGCGAGAGCGGAATATCGGTCAAGAGCGATCATTTTTCTCTACCGGTCACTACTTCACATACAGATTGCAGCTTCATCAGATGTTCACGTTTCCTCATGAGGTCTGTTCTATGATTTTGTATAGGTATTGTTAAACCAAGGAGAGATTAAATGTTACGTTACAAAAATATCTAATTATAATTAAAATGTTTGTTGCATTTATGATTATCGAAATACTTTTCAATGTTCGTTTAAATTAACAAATGCCTATCAATGCTTTTCTCTAATGATAGTCACTTTTTTCATGGTAAGTAAGGAGCATGGGTTTTCAAAATCATCACATACCGGTGTGTTAAAAGAAGTTCTATCACACGTAAGTTCCAACAAAGAGCAAATTCCAGTAAAACTATTCAGTTTCAATTATACCTTGGAGTTCTTGCAATAAGCGCGAAAGATAACAATCAGAGGTGCCGTTTTGGAACATATAACTATAAGCACTGGCAAAGTGGTTATTAATATGATAATGATGGATGTAAATTCCTTTATGAGTTATATACTGTATGGTCGAGAGGAGAGAAAAAAATGAAAATCCTTTGGATACCAAAAGGAAGAACCGCTGTCGCATTTTTGAACGATTGTCTGTAACAGCAAACTGGAAGGGTGCCTAGCAACTTTTATAGAAATTGAGGAGTAAAAAATACAAGTGACAATAAATTATGTATTCACTAAGTAGTAGTGCGTTACCTAGTGTTGTATCGGTTTTATTTCTAAGTAGGTGACGTGCAATTTATATAAACATATTTTGCAATAGAAATAAAAAGTGACCGAAATTTATGTAATTATTTATCATATCATATTACATATGTAGGTATACGGGTGGAGAGACACACAGGCAGACAGAATTGCAAATAAAAAACACAAATTATACATTATTTTGAAGAGTAACTATCCCAACTTCTATCCGTTATAAAACATTTCGAAAATGTTTATTCTTTTTCAATGATCCTGAGTAAAACACTGTATGTTTAAGATATTTCAACAACAAATGAAAGGTAGGCGTATCTATCTTGTATTTTTTTTGTGAAAAGCTCTGGAAATCCTCTTTACTTTTACGTAACTGGAAAACTGTAAGAAATAGACAGAATATTACTGCACAAAAATGTGGAATTCGTTAAAACACAAATTTTTGTTAAACACAGTTTTTGTATAGTTAACCGTTTCCGAAATATTCCCAGTAATTAGTTTGCATTTTTAAATAGTTGCTCTTATCTCAAATGGAAATAAATTTTTTTTGGGAGGGTGTTACTGTGGAACCTTACTAAGGAACATCCTAATTCACATTGTTATGTTTTGCAGCTAGAAAAGAGAGACCAAGTGAGTAACTAATTTCTCCTCCAAACACTGCATTTATTATTACATCCCTAATTTGGCAGTTAATTAAGCATTATAGTGGGTTTAAACAGTGGTTAAGTTAACAACTGCTCCCCTAACGTGTGCATTAACTCCCATCTCTCACTCCATGTTGCCCGGCGGTAGCTTTTGTTTGTTTACCGTGTGCCGCTTGTATTACATTGTTGTGGAATGTTTGTACTATCCAGATATTACGTAATTACGTGGTTACAAATTTCTGACGAAAATGGCTTCCAGCGTGAGTTGCCGAGCCTTTTGTTTTAAAGAATTCAACTGGGTCTATAGTAATTATTCGACTTGGTTACTTGTATTTATTACTGGTGCTTTACTACATGACAAAGGATGCAGGCGTATTAAACCTTGAGCACTGCATTCACTTGTTATAGACACTGTCTATTTACTCGCTGACTCAAGTCCCCTAGCCATAAGTCTTTTCGTTTTCTTGTGCAGCTTGGTGTCTTTTCTTCTTGACCTTCGCTTCTTTTATCCTAATCCACTTTTCTCTTAACCTATATAAGAATTCTTCTATACATCTATTTTGCTTTTCACCCATTCTCGTTAACATGCGTAACGCCACTACCTCTGCTCACACTGTCCCATTTCTTATCCCATATTTTTCTCCTGCAATTATTTAACCCCTTATATCACTGTCTCATAAGTAATGTATTTTTTCAAGAAAAACAATTATTTGAAATGTGTTATGACAAGAAATTAACTAATTAGATTCTATGGACTTGCGCTATGGTTCAGCGAGCTTTATTATTCCACGATTGTACCAGTCTGATTTTATGCGAAGAATTCGGTGACACCCACTTGCACTGCTTCAATGTTGTCAACATTTCTTCCACGTAGAAAGTGGGCTACGGATCGAGAAAGATGATAATCTGATGGTGCGAGATCAGGGCTGTATGCTGGGTGTGGTAGCAATTCCATGAGATGTTGTATTGTTTTGTTGCAATAATTCATGATGGGTATCTCCCTCTCAAAATTTCAGAAACTCGTTCCAGTTATTGAGAATAAAGAGCCGCATCAATCGCCCGTACGTTTGTAACAAACACAAACTACAAACCACACCTTCAAAATTCCACCAGACACACAATACATTTTTGGGACTGAAATGATTTTTTTTAACAATGACTGGTAGGTTGGCGGGGATCAAGCCAGTGTATCGAGGCATCAGGATTTCAGTAATATACCCATTTTTGAACACAACTGACACCATGAGGTTACGGATAAGCAGATGACAGATATCTACTCTACGTTCAGCTTATTGAGGTGTCACTTCATGAGGTACAGATCTAAACCTTCTGTATGATTTTCCATGTGTCTTAACGTGGCGATACATGGTAACTTTTGATGCACCAAGGTTTTTAATTTTTTTTTTTAATTTACGTCCTCCCAACGTTAAGTCATATCGGACGATGAATGAAATGGGTGAAATGATGCTCAAATGATTCCGAGGTCCATGGAGCTTAGAGTTACCCGACATTCGTCTTTCAGAGTAAGGGAAACCCCCGGAAATAACCTTATTTAGGTAACTCGCCCTGACCGAAATTCGAACTCGGGACCTCCTGAATGTGAGGCAGACACGCTACCATCTACACTACCGAGGCGGGTTTAATGCACCAAGTTATCCTGGAAGCCTATGGGTATCTTTTTGCGCATTTTCTCGCAAAACTTGGCATGTGTCCTCAATATTTCATACTTAAGTCTTCCAGAATGTGGTAAATCTGTAGTGTTTTCGTCTCCATTGTGGAAACGTTTGAAGCAAATATAAGTTGGCGAGCAAAGTTCTACTTTCCGCTACAGTTTGATACAATAATGTTTAGCTCAGGGTAAAGCAATGAGGTTTCTCTCAAGTTATGCGTTGTGGTGGACAACACGGCGCTGGGGCGGGATTTCTCCGGGATCTCCGGTTTCCCCCGCCATCTCATTCCACCGGTGCTCCATCTTCATCTCATGTATCATCAGTGTCAGCGCCTGCGATGCCGTATGTAGTAAAAGCTGGCGTTAAACACTACACATTTCATTTCATTTCATTTCAAGTTATGCGTGGATATGTGTGAGAAGGATAGTTTTAATGACACTGGAATGCCCGTTTCAAACTAGTTTAATGACTGCTTCTTTTTATCAGAACATCAAACTTGAAGTTGCCGACCAGTGTTACCAATATATCACTGTTTAGAGTTACTGAAGGCGGAATGCTTATTACTCGATAATACTTCATTAGTTACCTATAAACCGACAAATAGCTTCTCTCATCACTTCTGGTCTGCCCTCGACCAAGACAGAAGAAGTGGACTTCCCTAATCGGCTTCACGCCTCGGATTGACTGTCCTCACAGCTGCGCGTGGGAGTGTAGCTTTCACTTTCTGGAAGCCATTTATACACACAAAGATTTCCTTTGTGACAATTTTGTCCATTGTCATTATTAGGGTCCGAAGAATGCCTTATTCAACAAAGTCAAGTGCTATCCCTTAGAATTCTGTTTTTCCCGTGTCTTTTGTTACACGACTCAACCAACTGCACCTGTTCGTGTCGTAACAAATATACAAGACTCCTTTGAAATCCATTACGATTCTTTGTACATCGCATCCCTTAATTTCGGTATCACGTTGTAACCATCGTTTTGCCACACGCTCATTAACGACAACTTTTCCTCCCACTTCACATATTCTGCGAGCTGCGGATATTATAATCTTGTTTCCGTTGTTTTAGAAGGACTCTTTTAAGTTCAAACTTTGTTATCTCCATTTTTGATTGTTTAATAATAACTGAAGACAGATACATGCTCGCAATGTACGCAACAGTAGCTATGGCATCCTGTAAATAGCATTGTCAAATCAAAGAAACCCTATAAATTTTCCAAAACACCAAAATCATAAAACTGACTTTAGTTATGATATCTAAACTAGAACAGTGTATTACATCGTATGACCTGTCTGACGAATGAATGCAGTTATGGGAGGTCGCTAGTGTAACGTGGCACGGCTTAGAGGGACCAGAGAAGGGAGGAATTTATTACAGAACATTCTGAACTTTAAAACATCAGCACAGCATAAGTACATAACATGACAATATTCTTTATCTTACGAAATCAATACCCATGTCTTCAAATGTTTTCCACAATGTATCCTTCTACAGTCAAAAAGGACCTTTTCTTTAATAGCATTGGTGAGTTTAGGTACTGCAGTAATTTCTGTTCTCTGTAAAAATGTAGAAAAGTTCTGTACATAACACGTTTTTAAAACTTATCTAGCTCGGATCCTTTTGAAGTGGGCAATGTTGAAAGTTTTTCTCCCGCACTCTTTGAATTTTGAACCTCTTTTACTATATTATGCACAGTTAGTTCACTGCTGTTACTGTTGCGTTATTTAACGTAATAGTTAGACCTTTACGTGTTCCTTCTTTACAAAACGTAACAAATTAAATATTACTTCTCTGCTTTGTGAACGTATGACTTCGAGCGGCGGTGGAGGTGACTCCAACCAGTCCATTGTAAGAGACCCAACTGCTGTATTGCTCAATGGTAGCCGGCCTTCGTAGCCGTGGTCGCTAGAGTACATTTCTTCACCATTCCGCCGCGTAGAGGCTCGCGGGTTCGAGTGCCACCTTGGGCACGGGTGTTTATGTATACAGTACATATGTGTAAAACGCAGGAAATATAACAGTAAACAAATGGAAAGAATAAATACAGGAAAAACAAGGAATAGATATATCTTATATAAAAACTGTAAATGTTATAAAAATGTTACAAAATGTTGCAAATGCGGGTTAATATGAAATACTTGGGTATTATAGAATAGGAAATTAATTGACCTAATATTGGTTAACTATGTAGTCCGGGCCTTAAAGTACTTACACGTTGTAAGTCGCCATTAAGGTAGTTGTCTCATGTGTTTATGAGAACTCCTAAGTGGTTTACCAGGAAAATACGAGTTAGTTGGAGAATTTAATGTCATATCGGCACGTTGGCTATAGTAGCTCAATGGTTTAGAGGGGCTGGACGGAGACCAGAAGATCCGTGGTTCAAATCCCGGCTATGGCAATGAATTTTTCAGTCTGACTCCATCTTTCCATATTATAGAACAGGTTTAAAGTATTATAGTATTGAAAAATTAATTTCATAAAACATGAAACATGATTAGTTTAAATAGACAAAACATCAATAAACAAATGTATATGGGCCTAGACTATAAACCAAGCCTAGTATAGCAGAAGAAGCAGGTTTTGTTTGCATTGGAGTGAATTTATGTTTATTAAAAGGTATAATTTTGATTTAAATTAAACTATAGGTTGAGTCAGTTGAGTCCAGAGGTTCTACTCCCATTAGCCTTGAACCCGTAGGAACAAGACCCGGGCCTCTTTCAACCAGGGAGTTATCCGAGCTGTCCCAAAGGGCGCTCGGCATCCTCCGTGGGGCTTTCCGTAGGGCAAGACCTAGTTACCTAACAAGCCCCCCCATCTGGTCCTATGGACACAAGACGGGATGGAAGTGGATACGCCACTTACGCGCGTCAACACTCAAGGTGAAGACTACCGATATGACCTCGGCGGGGCCGCCTGGTGATCTAGCACACCTTCTACTAGCTTAGCAGGCTAGTACCCGGGAGAATTAATGGCTTCCCTCAACCCCGTCCGAAGACGTACCCGATTCCCATGGGTATCGGGAACACACTGCCCCCTCGAAGCCATCTCAATCCGAACAACTCCCGAAGGAGGGGCTCAGATGTTCGGCCCGAGGTTCCTCTAGTAACGTCAGAGGTACCACGAGTGCTAATGGTCCGCAGCGCCCGCACCACGGCAGCTGAAGGGGACGGATCCCCTCCCCTACGGGAAAAACTATAGGTATTTCTGTTTATATAACTAATTCACTGAAAACTTTTTATAACTTTAATTCTGTTCAGTATATTTTGTAGGGTTGTATGTAACATTATACTTTTATGTTGGGTGTTGAGAAATATCTGTTTTTCCATAATAGCCGACACGTCATCTTGGACAATGAACCTTTAAAGTATTGGACAAAACATTGACAGCTAAAAACGACCACAATATAACTAACTATAATGCTTTTATTATACCTTAAGCTTAACTTCAATGTTCAAGTCAGATGCGTCACGTGCGTTAAATTGCTTGAAAGTTTGACTACAAAATCTCTTGAATATCACAAAACAATATTCTGTAGTGAGTGAAATGACAAGCTGTCAACTCTACCTGCAGTGCATCACGGCATCTTTCTTGACTACTTCATGGCCCTCCTACATGGTAACAGCAGCAAACAGAGTCGAAATTTTGGTATTCCGTGTTTCCCGACTATCCCATAATACCCTTCTCTCCTCCAAGTATTAAAACTCAAACGGAGGTCTCAGTCTGGTGTATGAAGGTAACAAATAGTTAACAAGGAATATTTAAAAAATGTTTCGCTCTGCAAAAAAGATAGGTATGTGTATTTGACATAAATTGGTGTTTTTGACAAGATCTGCACTTTCTGTGTAGTAATATTAATATTTTGTTTATCTCTGACGGTTTATCTGATATGTAAAAGTCATCTACATAGAATAAAGATGACTTGTGAGGAAATTCCCAACAAATTCAAGATACACATTTTATTTGTCATGAAAATATGTTAAGCAGTGGTATTTTAATTAAAATAATTATTTTTTATGAAATAATTATTTTCAAAAAAATTTCCTGTTAAGCTTAGTCGGATGGGGGATTTTATTGGAGAAGAAAAAAGTTTTGATGTGTAATTCTTGGAAGACGTAGAGCTTAAAAGCTTTGGTATTTAACCAAAGCTAAATCCAGATCGTTTCTGAGTTATGTGTTCTCTCTCTCTCTCTCTCTCTCTCTCTCTCTCTCTCTCTCTCTCTCTCTCTCTCTCTCTCTCTCTCTCTCTCTCTCTCTCTCTCTCTCTCTCTCTCTCTCTCTCTCTCTCTCTCTCTCTCTCTCTCTCTCTCTCTCTCTCTCTCTCTCTCTCTCTCTCTCTCTCTCTCTGTCTCTCTCTCTCTCTCTCTCTCTCTCTCTCTCTCACACACACACACACACACACACAGACGTGCGCGCGCGCATATACGCGTGCACACAGAAAACCGAGCTGGCGGTTTCGTCTGCGGCCCGCATTCGAGAAGCCGGGTTCGATATCCGTGGCTGACCTACCTGATCCATGTATTTTTTCGGGGGGTTTCCCCGGTCGCCAGGTAAATGCTGGGTAGGTTAATTGCATCCCCCGAATTTTTTGGCCCTCCATTTCATCTCCATTGTCATTTCAGATCATCTCTCAACTGGTGGTCTATTTCAGAGTAGAAGTATCGACGGGTGTCTCGGTGGTACATGGCAGGATGATATGCTCTGAGTGAATCAATTCCTCCTCCTGTGGGACGGTTGCCTGTCTCAGAACCCAAGTCTCGTGTGGGGACCCTTTCCGAACCACAGTAGGGTGGGATGTCCGAGATCCAGATCAACCAGGGAAGTTTCCAACTAAGTAAACTGAAGGGACGCTGCCCTCTGCACTGTCATGGCTCCTTGGGACGGCCGCTCTCTCCTCTCACCTCACCCTTCTTCCCCGGGGAAATCCCACTTAGGGGATAGGTACAATAGACCAAGTTTGGACCTCCTAGCCGAGTCCTCTTGGAAATAATTAAGTTCGACACACGCACACACACACTCACACACCTCTTTTTCAACAACAAAAAACAATGTTTCTTTTTCTCTATTTTTTCTTTGCTTTCTTTCTTTTTATTGAGGGACTGTCAAAATATTTATTTCCGCTATATTTTCGATATAAAATTTTTGAAAGATATAACTACAGTAATAATATCACATGTTAACGATGATGTCAACTATCAGGAATATATCAGCGCTGCCGGTGTGCCGGAAGTTTTCCCGCAGCAGTTCTTTTACACGCCAGTACGAGCTACTGACACTGGGACTGTCACCATTGGTCTAAGACAAGTTTGAAACCTCGACTAAACAACTCAGCCACTTAGACCGAAGACCTTAATGATGGCAAATCTATGGAATTATTTATTATAATATATCACAATGAAATCACTTGGGTGCGTCACCATTTGATGTTTCCCCCAATATCCCAGTCCTCGATGTCCAGCTGCTCTAGTATTGAACTGAGATATATAAATTATTATTTCAATAATAAATTTTTCCTCCAGTAATCTTAAGTAGTTTTGTTTGTCTTCTCGCTGCTAAACTCATAATACATTTCTGTCATGTATGGAACACATTATGACATAAGTAGAACTACTTATTCTCATCTGCACTGATTGTATTTTAAATGACACTCTTCTCGAAGCGTTAATGACGTAGATGTCAGTTCTGTTACGTATATTTTCTGATATCCCTATTCATTTTATCGGCCTGAACCTCTACGTTTCTTAGAATAACTTATTCCAAGAAGGTCATTTTATGCGTGGTTGTAACAGGTGCAGGGAACCCACCATGTTGGGATGACGTAGCTCCCGCCTCTATCTCCCTCCCATTGGTAACTCACCTGGTGACGTCATTACATTGTTCATAACAGGTGCTTCGTCAATATGGCTACATCTAATAGAGCCTGCTTCATACAAGTGTCTCTTTATTACCAACGTCATTCCAGTACATATCTTCTGAACCAGCTAATTTACAGAAATGTCATCCAATTTAAATGGTATTGTCATAGCATTAATAATTATTTATAATACAAGGGTTAAAAGGCAGATTTTATTGATTCCGAAACGAGACCGCAGGCCGAGACCTACCAACAAAATAAAATCCTTTTTTAACCCGTGCATCATACACTATTTATAGACAGTCCGAATATTTATAGATTATATATAAATATATGTTATTGTTTTACCTTTCTCGTGGTCAGTGGCGAGGTGCGACTTCCAAAGCGAGGACAGCTCCAAACAATAATTTTCATTAACATGAGAGAGAATAATGACTCAAAGAATTAAGGCTACTCCTCATTACTCTTTCTATTGTACAGTCACGCGTAGGCCCTTCTTGCATTGCAAGACAGGTCACACTATAAGTAGACACATTCCTGCTTCCCCTCTCCACTCAGACGTTCCAATTTATCCTACAGCTGGCCCACATCTCGTGAACTGTTAGCCTAAAATGCACAAAGTTTGCAATTCACACCCTTTTGCTAATAACATAAAACTGCACAAGAATTTTCTATTTGTCACCATTACATATCAATCTATGTAAAATACTGTTGCTGATGCTATTGAAATACACAGGGTGTCCACAGTGAAACTCCCGTATTTCAAACAAATGTAGCGGAAACTAAAGTTTTTGTACTATAATTCAGTACACGAAAATGATAATGTAACTCATGAAGTTTTCATTGCAACAAACTGTAGCACATTGCAAAGTACTCTAGTTCAGTGCACCTGCACATGGGCCTCGGGTGGTGCGAATACATCCAACCTATAGTCAATTTCACGCCATGTGTTGGGCAGCATGTCTTCTGTCACTGTGTTCATAACCGAGCGGAACGGCTCAGGCGGTTTCGTCTGTGGCCCGCATTCGAGAGGCCCGGGATAGATTCCCGTGGTCGACCTACCTGACCCATGGTTTTTTTCGGAGGTTTCCCGGGTCGCTAGACGAATGCTGGGTAGGTTAATTACATCCCCCCAATTTTCTGTCCTTCAATTTCCTCTTTATTATCATTTCATATCATCTCTCATCTGGTGGTCTCTTTCAGGGTAGAAGTGTTGGCGGGTGTCTCGGCGGTGCATGGCAGGATGATATGCTCTGAGGAAAACTACTTCCTCCTCCGGTGGATCGGTTGTCGGTCTCCACTCCTCTGCTGGGACCATTTCGGGACCGCCAGCCGGGACCTTTGGAGCTCGGATCGCTTGCGTGGGACCATTAGGGCTCGGCTGCTGGGCTCGTACCGTCCTGCTGTAGGGGAGCGAGTTCGTTGTCCTGGCCTGTCGGGGAAGGTCTCCATCCAAGTAAACTGTGGGGACCCTGCCCTTTGTACTGTCGTGGCTCCTTGGGTCAGCCGCCCTCTGTCTAATTCGCCTCATCCTTCCTCCCGGGGGTGCACCCACTTGGCGGCATAGGAACAATGGGCCCAGCATGGTTGCGTACATACCGAATTCCCTCAGTAATGAAATTCCAATCCCAATCCCCACTGTGTTCATAACATCTTTAATGCGTTGTTTCAACTCTAGTATATCCTGCACTCTTGTGGCGTACACAAGATGAGATGTAGGGGAAACGTTTAGTCCGACAGTTCTTAGATGACAGTATAGTATTACAGTTATAAAAATTAGAAGGTGACGTCAAATTCTTCGGACTAAGTAACTCACAGTAACAGTAGTGCTTCAGATATGAAGTAGAAGCTTTAAGATTTGACAACATTGTAGGAACGGATAGTTAATACCTAGGTGATATTTAAAGTTGATAAAATGGCCCGTATTTATAAAATACGTTACTTTTATTCCTGTTCTGCATATTACGGATCTGTTTATACTGTGATCGAATATCAGCAGTCCATAGAGCTTAAAGACCGTCTAATACAGATTCAACCTTCACCACCTCGTAACATTCAGCCTAGCACTTCTGTTTAACCTCGCATCTGCTGCCAAATAATACTATACCTACTTCAATACTGGAGCAGTTGGCAGCTGGAGAACGAGATTCCAGGTGCCATTTAAGAAGATGCCCGCTTCTATAGCATAGGTGGGTAGCGTCTCTGCCTCACGTTCAAGAGACCGCAAGTTCGATTCTTAGTCATGCCGAGTTATCTGAATAAGCTTTTTTGGGGTTTTCTCTTACCCTGAAAGATGAATGTCTGGTAACTCTAAGCTCTATAGATCGTGGGATCATTTGAGCACCATTTCATCCATTTCACTCAACCTTGACTTTGACTTAACCTTGGAGTACATAAATTAAAACACACACACACACACACACACACACACACACACACACACACACACACACACACACACACACACACACACACACACACACACACACACACACACACAAACACACACATTACTTTCTGCTCTTCCCTTTTCAGTTTGAATAACCACATTAGTTGTTCCATAGGCAACCCCACAAATGTAAATAGAGCAGAAAATAACACTAATTCTTGTATTTAAGAGATGAAGTAAATTGCGTAAACACGAGGAATGTAAGAAAGGAAGTAATAAACAAAAAGTGGTGCGTGATTTCGTAATGTCCCAACAGCGACACAGCAAGTCGGCTAGTAGACCTACCGCAGAACTAATCGTGTTGTTTTCACATTCATACAACAAAACTCATTTGCGCCCACACATTTTGTTGTTTGTTTTTGGACGTTCCCAGCTTCACGCTTGTGGATAGTTTATTGCCCGGCTATAACGGGTGGCGTCATAAGTGGAGATGTCAAGTTTCACTGAGTTACTGCCATTTTTTGTTATTGGACTGCCATGAAGGGAAGAGACAACATTTAGGCTTTATATATACTTTAAAAAGAGTCTTTCAGGCAATGTACGAACTCAATGATGCTTTTTTCATCAATTACAGTCGAACTTAATCGATAATTTTACGCCATTGGGTTAAAAGAACCAATAAAGATTTTTTTCCTACTTTCATTTGTCACTGACAGTATTATTTATTATTATTATTATTATTATTATTATTATTATTATTATTATTATTATTATTATTATTATTATTATTATTATTATTATTATTATTATTATTATTATTATTATTATTATTATTATTATTATTATTATTATTATTATTATTATTATTATTATTATTATTATTATTATTATTATTATTATTATTATTATTATTATTATTATTATTATTATTATTATTATTATTATTATTATTATTATTATTATTATTATTATTATTATTATTATTATTATTATTATTATTATTATTATTATTATTATTATTATTATTATTATTATTTATTATTATTATTATTATTATTATTATTATTATTTATTATTATTTATTATTATTATTATTATTATTATTATTATTATTATTATTATTATTATTATTATTATTATTATTATTATTATTATTATTATTATTATTATTATTATTATTATTATTATTATTATTATTATTATTATTATTATTATTATTATTATTATTATTATTATTATTATTATTATTATTATTATTATTATTATTATTATTATTATTATTATTATTATTATTATTATTATTATTATTATTATTATTATTATTATTATTATTATTATTATTATTATTAATTATTATTATTTATTAATTATTATTATTATTTATTAATTATTAATTATTATTATTATTATTATTATTATTATTATTATTATTATTATTATTATTATTATTATTATTATTATTATTATTATTATTATTATTATTATTATTATTATTATTATTATTATTGTTATTGTTATTATTATTGTTATTGTTATTATTATTATTATTATTATTATTATTGTTATTGTTATTGTTGTTATTGTTATTGTTGTTATTATTATTGTTATTATTGTTATTATTATTGTTATTATTGTTATTATTATTATTATTATTATTATTATTATTATTATTATTATTGTTATTATTATTATTATTGTTATTATTATTGTTATTATTATTATTATTATTATTATTATTATTATTATTATTATTATTATTATTATTATTATTATTATTATTATTATTATTATTATTATTATTATTATTATTATTATTATTATTATTATTATTATTATTATTATTATTATTATTATTATTATTATTATTATTATTATTATTATTATTATTATTATTATTATTATTATTATTATTATTATTATTATTATTATTATTATTATTATTATTATTATTATTATTATTATTATTATTATTATTATTATTATTATTATTATTATTATTATTATTATTATTATTATTATTATTATTATTATTATTATTATTATTATTATTATTATTATTATTATTATTATTATTATTATTATTATTATTATTATTATTATTATTATTATTATTATTATTATTATTATTATTATTATTATTATTATTATTATTAATGGGACTTAAAGTACGCATTTCCGTGGAATCTCGAAATAAAAATTTGGGCACAATGTATTTAGTACTTCCTTGAGTGCTGAGAAAGTGTTTTTTTACCCAGGTGCCTTGAAACATATATTTTTCCAATGAAATCTTAATATTGAATATTTTGATAGAATACATATTCCGCCCACTATAAATAGGTGTTAGAGAAATAAACAAATGGTGGCACCATAGGATAAATTTATAACAAATTTATAACCTGTCGTACATCACATACTGAAATAGAAATCGGGATTAATGATATATTAATAAAAGAAATTGATAGCATAAAATTTCTGGGCCTTCAAGTGGACAGATGTTTAGATTGGAAAGCTCACATAAATTATATCTTACCTAAACTCAGCTCTGCCTGTTATGCTATCCGAGAGCTGGTTAATGTGAGTTCTATTGACACACTTAAATTAGTATATTGTGCATACTTTAACTCTATTATGGAATATGGAATATTATTTTGGGGCAACTCAGTAGAAAGTATAAAAATATTTCTTATGCAAAAGAGGGTTACAAGAATCATTACTAACACCCACAAAAGATGCTCCTGTAAAGATCTTTTTAGAAGATTGAAGATATTATCGCTCCCTTGCATGTATATATTCTCGATCCTAACATTCTTTGTATGCAATTGTGCCTTATTTGCAACAAATAATGTAATGGACAAAATAAACACTAGAGAAAGGTATAATATCCATTATCCCAGTGTTAAACTTTCTTGCTTCCAGAAAGGTGTACATTATGAAACTATCAAAATATTTGGCGTACTTCCTAATGTTCTTAAAGAAAAAGTTGATAATTTCGGTGCTTTTACAAATGCACCTTTGCTCAAAATCTTTTTATTCTATACAAGATTATCTGAATGATAAATTATCCTGATAATGCTTCTGTAGCTCTGTAAGTAGTATCTAACTATTCCAATGACAAATCATTACTAATAAATATTTGAGGCAAGTTGAAAGTTTATTTTTAATATATATGTATTTAATAAATAACAAGAATGGTATCCATTGCAAAAAGGTTGAGACGTACTGGCATAAGCCAAGTGAAAGCTGGTTTAAAAAGTGTTTGATTTTGTATCATATATAATTATCCCTGCTTTGTTTTCCATAATGTTGTTCATATTGCCTGTATACTATAATATGTCTTATGTTAACTTTTGTACATATATATGCTATTAAACTTTATACCTCTGGACATGTTCAATGTTCACAGCCTTTTCTGGCTACAAGTGAACCTACTGAACGCAAGTCAATCTAATCTAAAACATGTCTTTACGCGATACTTTTGTCACTGAAAAATAGTCCTTTTGCTGTTAGACATGAATAATTTCTGCAAAGAGTCGTATTATCTCTACCAGTCAATATAGCAGGTTAGGCAGAAGAATAAAGTTAAAATTTGCGAGAAAAGAACACATTATTCTTCAGGAATGGCTACTCCAATATAGTGTCAAATACATTATATTATGATCTCTTTGACTATCGATTACCTCGACTATCGATGGCTTAGTCCGATGTTCAATTTTTTCTTTAGTTATCTGAGAAACAAGAAACGAACATATATCTACAATGTGCAGAAACGTATTTTATTATTCTGGTTTCATTGCATAATTAATATTAACGGTACAAGTCGATTTTTTCTTAGGTGACTGATAAAATTATGGATGGGACTAGCGAGCTTTGATGTTTATCATGCTCTTGAAATTTAAGCTGTCGGCGCTAGCACCTTGGGCGTTAAATTTTTTCACCGGCTAATAAACATTAACTTCCTTTGCAAATCCATAAGTAGGTAAACATTATGTTTACATTTGAAACCAAAAGGTTTCTAGGCAACGCCGTGGCAGAGTGGTTAGATCGCTTGAATCTTACTAAGACGGCCCCGGGTTTGAACCCAGGCAAAGTGAGGCTTGTGGTGTACAACACAGCACTGCAACGGGTCTTCTCCGGGATCTCCGATTTCCCCCGCCTTCTCATTCCACCGGTGCTCCATCTTCATCTCCGCTTGTCACTGCCTGCGGTGCCACATGTAGTAAAAGTGGTCGTTAAACACTACGCATATCATTTCAAGAGGTTCCTAGTGTGAGCAAATAATCTTTATATAACGCTGTAATTTCAACGTGGATCCTTTGAACAACTTGACAGAAAAACCAGTTACGGGCGTGATTTTAATATGTTACGCAATTGTCTTCTATATTCATTGGATTCCAAGTTTTAATTTTCTAATTTTTACTTTCCCAATCCCTACCCTATAGGTATCAGAGAAAATGCATAATTCTAATCGAAATTACACAATAAATACGCGTTATGACATGAACTGAATCCCCAAAAACATTACAAAAATTTCGTGTTGATCCCTGAACTAAAAAATAAAACGTCTGATAAATATAAAATATCGCACTTGATTCTGGCAGGATTTTTCACTTAATGCCCCACCCCAAATTAAACTACAACTTACATTAGAAATTTTTAGTTATATTAATGCTACAAATTAAATGCAGAGCTCGAACGTTTTGTCAATAGCCTACCCCCTATGATTGTTTGCACTTTGTATACCCAGGAAGTTATAGATTACACAAACTTGGTCTAGGTTCATTAAAATACATAGTTTGTGTCAGTTATTTATTCGTAACATTTTATATTTATAAATTATTATACATTAGATGTTTTCACTTTCCAAATTGTTTCATATGACGGACATGCTTGAAAGTTTGCATGTATGCATCTACCATGACTAAACATTTGAATAGTCTGTTTATTGCTTATTTTAAAATATAACAATTAAATTTGTTTCTGAATACTGTATTATATAAGGTATATACATTTATATGAATGTGCCATGGTTAGAACAAGCCTTATGCTTGTTCACTATTTTGATATTAATTTTTCAAAAAGTCCTTTGGCGTTTTGGGGCGTTCTGTTGTCTCTTTATTCATATTCAAAAAAGAATTGCAATAAGGACTAGAATATTCAAATGTTCAGCGATTAAAAATGAATAATTACCATGCATAGGAATTTCTAAGCATTTCACCCAAAAGAAAAAGAAATGAGGTTTAACTTTATTAA
This sequence comes from Mantis religiosa, assembly GCA_030765055.1. Taxonomy (NCBI): domain Eukaryota; kingdom Metazoa; phylum Arthropoda; class Insecta; order Mantodea; family Mantidae; genus Mantis; species Mantis religiosa. Next base: position 89,966,668 of record CM060957.1, read on the forward strand.
ATTACAGAAGGAGGGTTCAGAGATACAACCCTCCCCATCCCTCCCACACTCTTTTGACGTTTTCACACAGCATTTGTACTCGTTTTTACCTACGTAATCTTAGTCTCTGTTCTTTACAGTGATAATGGTTTGACTGTAGATAACGTGAAGCAAACTGCTTAACAATTCCTATGCATCAAGATTACAAATGTTATAAATTAAAAATATAATTTTAACATTGCAATTTAAATTAATTTTACTGAGTTTTCTAGTTAAGCCACAATTAATCATTGATATTTTAATAACCCTTTCGGTTTAATAATATAAGTAGCTCACATTCCAGCAGATATAGGGCAATTCCTTAATTATTTTATGAAAAAATCGTCTTTTATTACAACGCAAGAATTAAATTTAATAAAATTTAAAAAAAATGTGGTAGGATTTTAAAGACTGGGTTTCAAACCTAGAAAATATCTAAGTATACCTAGATTTCTTTGCGCTTTAATTCAGTAAAATGTGTAAACGAGATATTCTCCTTTTAATCTGGAGATTTTATTATCCAGATGTACCCATATACAATCTAAAACAGTTTGCAGTTATAGACGGAATTAAGAAAGAAATACTTTATTTCTCTGTAACAAAACCGATTTCATAGCTTTAAAATGTACAACGAAACTGAACATCTGAGACAAATAGTGGAACTATTACAGCAAAACTGTAAATTTAAAAAATGCTATATGACTAAACAATCCTTCATGTACAGGCCACCGAGGTCGGCGAGGTTCTGACCTAATTCTGACATAACAAACAAAAGTGTTACACGATACACGGAAACCACAAAATGCCTCGTGACCGAAGACTAAAACATTACCTTCTATTTGTATGGAGTACTCCACTTCAGTTTCACATACTTGATTCAAATTAAAAAATAAATAAACAAATAAAAATACAAAAGGCTTATGAAGTTCTGTAGCTATAGCAGAGCGTTTTACTAAACCTAACCTCGTAGTTTATTTACCAAAGTCTTTTCTAAGGCAGTTATTCCGGAATTTCTAATCAACACTCTATATAAACTAATAACTGTTTTATTTTAATATAAACAAAAACCAGACGTTAGTACAGATAAAATTTAAAATAACAGGTGTTTAATTTTAATTATTTTCGATGCGATATAAAGTCGACTGAAAGAGACATGGAAAGTAAATTAAATGAGTACAAAATCTTGAGATCCCGTTTTCAAATCCGGCGGACACTGCATATTTTTGGACCTAAAAATCCTTACCATGGGTTCCATCAGAAGGGAAGTAATGTCGGTGGTCCTGTATCTTAGATTTATGACCTTAAAAGAATCCCAAGCCTGATAAAGAGGCCTCTTAGCAAAATTAAGCGTCTTCCATGCTCAGTATAGAATAGAACGTCGAGAATAACAACAGTTAAAGAGCGCCCATAAATAAAGTTAAAAATAACAGTAACAGATTATTTTAGAACCTATTGAACACTGAACAATAAAAATAAAACAAAAAGAAATTAACTTAGTGTTCCAGTTACTATGTATAGATATGGATATTGAAAAATATAAAAGAAAGCTCGAATGAATTAGAAACGAAGATTTGCGTGAACAATATATACCTAAGTGTTATCGATTCATCCTTAAATATTGGACATCTCTGTATGACAGTAGTGACCTAGAGTAATAATATAAATGGTATGTATTATAGCTAAGGTTCTTTTGATTTAACTTGAAACATGACCCACTTAACGCTATCCCTCCCTGTGACAATGGAGGGGTGACAAATGTCCTAAGCAATTGGCACTGCTATCGACAACTGCCTAGCCGTGACAGGCAATCCAAATAGTGCAAGGCTTGCTTATCTACAAACAGTGCTTTATACTGGCATTAAAACATAGTAATAATGAAAATATGGAGAGAAACAAAGATAAGTTGTCGCATTCTCTAGAAGGTCCTTCTCTCCATCTGTCTTCGAAGCGACGATCTATTGCGGAACTCCACAATAGGCAGAAGAATAACTGCCATCCCAAATCCTAACTTCAAATCCCTCCTTAAAACTCCTTGTTATTGTTAATAAAAATTTTATTAAAAATATTGCCTTTTGTCGTACCCGTCAATGTGGCTGAGAAAGTGCTATGATCTCAGGGTTCACCTTAACGAGTATCTGTATAACTGCTAATTGCTATGGGGTTGGTGCGGCGGTTGGAGAGGGAATGGGGCCTTTTCCTCAAGGTTCTTCGTACCGAGGGGGATGACTTAGGCGGTTTCCTCCGTGGCCCGCATTCGGAAGGCCCGGGTTCGATTCCCGTGGCCGACTTACCTGACGCATGGGTTTTTTCGGAGGTTTTCCCGGGTCGCTAGACGGTAGGTTAATTACATTCCCCGAATTTCCTGTCCCTCTTTATCTCCATTATCATTTCATATCATCTCTCATCTGGTGGTCTCTTTCAGGGTAGAAGAGTCGGCCGGTGTCTCAGCGGTGCATGCTCTGAGGAAAACTACTTCCTCCTCCGGTAAGTCGGTTGTGGGAACCATTTCGTGACCGCCATCCAGGGACCTTTGGGGCTCGGATCGCCTGCCTTGGTACCATTAGGACTCGGCTGCTGAGATCATTGCTGTCCCGCTGTGGGGGAGCGAGTTCGTTGTCCTGGCCTGCCAGGGCAATTCTCTATCCAGGTAAACTGTAGGGACCCTGCCCTCTGTACTGTCGTGGCTCTTTGGGTCAGCCGCCCTCTGTCTCCTTCGCTTCATCCTTCCTCCCGGGAGTACCTCCACTTGGGGGCATAGGAACAATTGATCCAGCATGGTGACCTACGTACCAAATCCCCTCCGTAATGAAATCCCAATCCCAAGGTTCTTCGTAAAATATAAACTCTTTGGTATCGGCATTCCAGTTACGCGGATGTCTGTAGGTTTTCGTTAAATAATGAACCGCTCCCCAATGTAACATATACCTAGTGCTCCCAGCTTTAAAATACTTAAGTAAATATCAAAATAACACGGGATGCACTTTGAACTTCACGTTCGCCCTGCTCGAGACTTCGCCAGACTGCCTCTATTTCACCCCAACACTGGCTTCAGAATTTCCCTAAGCCACACCAGTGTTTATATCTTCCCATTGGTTCCTTCAATTTTATCTTTGCTTTAATTGGTTCCTTCTTTGAACTTGCCTACTCTAACGGCATTCAAAACAGTTTCGTGGTAGACACTTTTCTCCTGAGAAGCAGTAAACTCTTTCGCTACACCTATATTGCCCGCTCTGAGGGTAGCAACAGCTTTGAGAAGTTGTCCCGTTAGTTGCACTGAAAACCAGCAGAGTTTCCTTAGTAACTACGCCTATATTTATTGGTAACTAATAAGTATCGAGGATCATATTTTCAAGGGCTTTCACAAATACTAGTATAAAAGACCATATATCTTTGCTATTGAACAATATATATTTATAACCAACTCCTGAATAAGTAAGATATATAATAGTTCATTTCTATACGAGAATGAGCAAGAGGAAATATCGCTACAAAGTTCAAATGTATGCAATAGACTCCATACATGAACTACGGTAGATGGACATATCGTAGTTCACTTACCTCCATATCACTGTGATATGAATGCTATGGAACTAATATGGACACAAATCAAAGCAGATTTGACAAAATATTATGTGGCATTCAAAGAATAAGGTGTAAGTGAGATCTTCCGCAATATAGCACTAAAAGTTGCTCCAGAAAATTGAAATGCTGCCTGTGAGCATGTAAAGGCGCTACAAGAAATGTACTGGGGAAAATATGGATTAATATGCTGGACAGTCTCGTCATAAATTTAGAAGAAAGTAACTCTGAATCGAGTGATGTTTCTGAAGACTGTCAGTATAATTCAGCATCCGAACAATGGAGCTGAGGAAACCAGCATTTTTGCCGGACTCTTCTTAATGGACGGTATATCTACTCGTACTATCGGTCTATCGCCATCTACCAGTAGTCTTGGAAGCGCTGCGCTTGAAAATATTATTACAAAATAGTTGCGCGGGGTCAATGGAACGTTACATGGAAGAGATGCGATGTCGGATTACGCAGTCATACAGCGCGTACAGCAGTATGCTCTCTCTCTTTAATTGGAATTTTTCATGATAAACCAGACGAACTGTAGATTATTGATGAATTTATTGTAATGCAAAATTTGTTCTAGCATTTTAAGCCATATTTCGAAAGCAATAAACTGAAAAATCTTCATATCCATACGAGAAAGGAGCTAGTGTCATACTCATCGAGAGTACATACTGCAGCAGGTCTGGTTCATGTGACGAAAGGACTAAACAACTTCCTTTATACTTATATTTTCGCGCCCTAGGTTACTCAACTCTCCAGCTTTTCGGGATGTACTTGTGTTATCTTTGGGTACACATTTCCCAGATCACATGCCAGATATACCAACACTGCTGTTTATAGCATTGAGCAAACTTCGGCATCCTGACTGACCTTAATCGTTTGTGCCATAAGTCGGATAAGAGATTTTTTAAAATATTTTTTGTCGAATGTACGTCAATTAAAGTGCATTTTTTCTATTGGTTGGGAAATATTATAGAAACCAACTTATATGTGTTAGTGAACCTGAAGTGTAAAAGTTCTCATGCGAAATGATACGATAACAAGATAAGTCACGTTCATTAGAACCCATAACTTTTCCAAACCTAAACTTGTATTGATACGCGCACGTCCGTTTGGCGTACAACCGCCACCTGACAACTGGTTTAAAGCAACAAGGGGAAGCTGTTTTTCACTGAACTTTTTTTTTATTTACCTCCTCCAAAGTTAAGTCATATCTGAGGATAAATGAAATGGATGAAATGATGCTCAAATGAGCCCAGGTGCATAGAGCTTAGAGTTACCAGACATTCATCTTTCAGGATAAGGGAAAACACCGGAAGAAACCCTGGCCGAGATTCGAACTTGGGACCTCCTGAACGTGAGGCAGACACCTAAACTATAAAGGTGGGCCTACAGAACTTAAATTCTCAATTTCTTCTCGGGCAGCAAGCCAGGTGAAAAGACGATTAGATATCGACGTTTCGGGAGTATGCATCTCTTCCATCATCAGGATATTTATAAAATGTTATAACCACAAATGAATCACTGGATATAACACAACTATAAACAAAGACAAAACACTATCAAAATTCGCATCACTGAACAAAAGACTGTTTTCAGTAAATTAAATGCCAGATAAGGAGGTGGCGTGAGAATAGAAAATTGTATCAAAGAAACGTAACTACTTAATTTGATTATCAAGCTGTTTTGATTTTTGCTTCTTAAATCGATGGATTTCCATTTTTAAGGCCGGTTTCCAAGAGGAGCTGAGCTGAAATCCAGCATCACGATTAAGCGTGCTCCTTTCAGAGGAAATCGCCAAAGCCTCCTTAATTCTCCGCTCCCAGTAACTGTTGCATATTTCCAAGATGGTCGTCTCCCGAAAGTTGGCTCTATGGTCGTTATCAAAACAATGCTCTCCAGCCCAGACTTCTCAGGTTGCATTAAACGAATGCTCCGGTCATGTTCGATTATTCTGGCAGCGATGGTTCTTCCGGTTTGTGCTATATACGGTGCCCCACATTCACAGGGAATGCGGTACACTCCCGGAACTTGGAAGTCCAGTTTGTCCATCACTGGTCTCAACAGATGTTTAATCTTCGGAGGTGGCTTGTGGATGGTCCTGATGTATTTGGCGAGAATTCTGCTGATTCTGCCGGATAGGTTGCCGGTAAACGGAAACTTTTATTATTTTCCTCCTGCCATGCAAAGAGAACGCCATCCATCAATATATTGATGTTGTTGAGAACGTTAATCCAGGTATCTATTTAATGTTTCATAGAAGACCAATGGGAATGAGAAAATACAGTAGGTTTAAGCAATAGTAAAATTTTTGAAAGCACAGCTGATCTCTTTTTCACGGGTTTGAAACCCTATTGTCATAATGTGTGGTGTGTGTGTCTGTGTCTGTGTCTGTGTCTTTTATTTTCTTTATTGATAACAATCAGCATGCCCCACTACATAGTAGTATTACATGCATTACATTACATTTTTCCAACATTTGATTTTACAAATTGTACATATTTACATGTTAATATTACATTACATCTTTTAGCAGTTGATTTCACAAGTTATACATATTTACATATCTTTACAGGTTAATTGAATTTATGAATTTACAGAATGCTTTTAAGTGGTGTTTTACAAGACTCTCGTTGGTTACTGGCCACTTGCTTCCATTTAGAGTTACATCTTGTATTAGCTTGGCTCTTTGTTGACTTTTGTCTACACATTCGTATATTAAATGGTTTACAGTTTGTTGGGAGCTGTTACATGTGCATTTTGGATCGTCTACTATATGGAATCGGTGTAAATAAGCTTTGGTTTTTCCGTGGCCGGAAATTATTGCTGTGAAAATTGGTGATAAAGGAAGCTTTCTCTTCAGTCTATCCTGTGTCTGTGTCTGTGTCTGTGTCTGTGTGTGTGTGTGTGTGTGGGTGTGTGTGGGTGTGTGGGTGTGGGGATGTGTGGGTGTGTGGCTGTGTGGGTGTGTGTGTGTGTGTGTGTGTGTGTGTGTGTGTGTGTGTGTGTGTGTGTGTGTGTGTCATAAACATCGTCGGCTAATGCCTAATATGAGAGAATCGATGTTGGCTAGTCGTTTGTTTTAATTGTTGGTATAGTTTGAATGACAACTTACAATTGTTTCAGTGATTGATTTATACTAATTAATTAGAAATGTTTAATAGTACTTTAGTGAAAGAAGAGGAGGTATCCATCCCAGTTGTAGTTGCAGATCTACACTTCATTACTAAATGTTAAAATAGCCCTCCTTATTCCAGAAAATAAAATTATAAACAGTTTTCCTATTTTATTATAGTTTAATTTAAAAATTAGTAAGCCTTTTTAATAATTAGCCAAGAGTTTGATAAAGCATTGTAGGATAATACTGAATCAAGTCTTATTTATACGCTCCCGGAAATTAACACGCTACTCGACACCTTCCTCTCGTGGATAAAACACGTCTTGATTCACTAGCATCAATTTGCTTTACCTCATGATGCCATGTTGAATTTTATTTAGGTTTTGTAAAACGAGTATATGAAAATCAGTATTTTATAGTGATCGTAAGCCAGATAGTAGTAAATTTGCGGTCCTTGCTGTCATCCATTGTCCAAAAGCGAATACTGATTATAAAAGTAGGCAGACAGAAGGAAAATTGTGTTTGCATGGCACTCAGAATCGCCATTTACATTGCGGTCAAAAGGTCACGTCTGAAATGACATGACAGAAATGTCATTCACGGTTCCTCCATGCTGCTAAGCGGTTTAATCTCCTAGTGTGAGCGCAATAATATTGTCATTAACAACGCATTAAACACTAAACATTTTCAGCATATCTTCCGTTAGATATATTAGGAAATACCTAAATTATAATTCGGAATATTTCGGAAACAGCTAATGCCTTAAAAATGCATTTGGCACAAATTTTAGCTACTATATTTTTTATGAGCTATATGTTTCTTCTCTGGTATATTTTTGCCTATCTTTCATGATTTTCTTGTATTCAAAAACACACAAGGCTCAATCAAAAGTCATTCACAAAATATAAATTTGATATACCTATATGTTTTTCTCAAGTCGGTATATAAATTGGATCTTTTTGTAAAAATGTATTTTTTGTGTTTCAGGTGATCTAATAACCTGTATTTCGAGTTTGGACTGAATATCTAATTTTTGGGTGGAATACATAAGGTGGGTTACCAGAACAAGCAATTATTACTAGATTAGTTAGTGTAATATTTCTTCTAAATATCTCAGTGCATATATTTATTAGCATTTACAAATAATGTAAGCTAAGCCACCTGTACGAGGAATACGTCTAGGTCGAGATTTTTTCTTCCTTATAAGGCGCTGGAGATTTAATCGAAAATGCAAATATTAATAGAGTAACTTTCAGATGGAGATTGTATATTTTTATGCCTCGCGTGTTCTTTATGTGTGCCGGGTAAACGAGGACGTGCTATATTCCTTCCAATACTATGTGCTTCATAGCTATATTACAAAGAAAATGAAGCAGTAAAAGAGGATCTATAAACATAATAGTTTGTTGCTGTAAAACGAATAGAGTAAGTTATTTCTGACTTAGCTTTGGTAATAGGTAACACTATAATATCACACAGATGCCCGATTTCACAAACAGATGTTAAGACTTAACACGAGTTTAGCAATATTAAAACAAAAATTGCATTTCGCAAACAAGTGTTAGCGTAACACTCGTGTTAAATCTCTTGTTAAACTATAAGCCAAATTTCTGACGTAAAGTCCTTAACAATTGTAAATAGTCAAGATGGCGAGCATGAACTCAGCTGTTGATGTCGATTTGCTATATTTAAGACCGTCTAAATGGCATTCGTAATAGAGTACGGCCTATGAGGAGAGATTATTTTGAGGAGCTATCAGAAGAAAATTTTCTACAGAGGTATAGACTGTCCAAACAATTTGCTATGAAGGTTACTGCGGAAGTACAAGAGAGGTTAGAACATGCATCGAAAGAAATATGCCGATCTTGCCTTTGCTTCAAGTATTAATAATTTTGCGATTTTATAATTCACTGAATTATGTGGATAATAAACTGTCCACCTCCCATCTTGCAACGTTCAAGTCACTCGTCACTTGTCCTTCGCTTCTCGTTTTAAATTTATGCATCGAAAGGAATATAGCGATCTCGCCTTTGCACCAAGTATTAATAACTTTGCAATTTTATAATTCACTGAATTATGTAGATAATGCACTGTCCACCTTCCGTCTTGAAATGTTCAAGTCACTCGTCACTTGTACTTCTTCGCACCTCTTTTTAAATTTACGTAATACGTTTCGTGTTTCTAGTAATGACACATGCATTTGAATTAAATTCGTTTCCAATTTTTTCCCATGTGACATCTTTCTCTTTTACATTCACCGCATCCGTCCTCCTATTTTCTAAGGTATCCTTATGCTTCGTCACCAATTCAATTAACAACTCTTTCTCCATCGATGAGAAAGTTGTTTCACGGCTTTTGTTTACGATTTTGTTTATCCGCCATTTTTATTAGCGGTGTGAAGACTAAAATGAAAATAAAAGCGCATCGCAGTACGTTCAGAAAATAATACGACTCATCCATAGCCTTCTATAGCTGTAATATTTACAATTTTCTTGGAGTTAACACGTGTTTGTTAACATTTTCAGAAAACAGGTTGGTGAAATGCAAGAAATTTAACAGCTTCGTTAGCGCTGTTACAATTGTTACGTTACATTTGTTAACGTCGATGTTAACATATGTTGGTGAAATCGGGCAAGAGTGTCTCAGTAATTCAGGCATAATGTGCATCGAGCTAGGTCACACATCTCCGGGTTCTGGGCGTAAACAACGTACTTCATCCCTCTTCTTTATTTAAAGAGTAACGGTTTTGTCTTCCACACATCTCTTAGTGCAAATAAATATGTCAAAAATATTATGAAATGTTTTGGCGAAGTGACAGATGCAACTGGCATGCCGTCAGCATTCATTAAGTGCCGAACTTGAAGTTATTTTGTGTTTACATTCAGAGAGATGCGTTTGATTTCAATGACTTTTGGGGGGAATAGTTTTCTGTCCATCAGGTTCAAGTTATAAAGTGCATTATAAACCGCTTCCTCTTGCATCAGATGAAGTAAAAGGAAGTGGTTTTGAAGTCCAAGAGTTTTTTGGTTGACAATAGATAATCATCTTTCTCTGAAGATTTGCTCAAGGCATACAAGGAGTTGTATATTGTAAGTCAGGGTTCATAAACTGAAGTAGAATAAAGCAGCCTCCATTAACCTTTATTTTAATAAAATAAACACCTTCAAATTATCTATGTCGTAGAACGAAGTGCCTAAATGAGAAATGAAAATTCATCCGAGGTAACAAAGAGTAGTTAGAATAATAAATTTCTGTAAGAATAATATTTATAAAATGAAAACAGTAGGTCATAGTGTAACATACCAAACGTTTTATATAACTGAAGCGAGGATAGCCATAGACTAAACAAATGCAGTGATTAACTACCTAAACTGGACTAAGAGTATTTAACAAAAAAGGTCCCAGCCAGCGTTTCTAATAATAAATTGCCAACCCCATGTCATGCTTAGAGGCTGGAGAACGGGGTTAATCATAAATATTCAACCATAGACCTCCGTTCGTCAGTTTTTTTTTTTTCTTTCTTTGTGCACAGTTGTCGAGGCGGAACGTTTGCTTGCTGTGTTACCCATGTTCGAGAGTTACGCAATATTGGGACCACACACGCTTTAGATTTGTCAGAATGGGCTCCGCATCGACCCCCGTGCAGGCATCTTCACGTAACTACGCGGTGGTTCTTGTTTGCACTTGCAACAACGTTATTCCGCAATCATGAGACTTAACTCATTGCTTCTTATTTTAGCGCAAGTAGCCTTATTTTATACCCACTTCACGTTAATCGAGATAACTCGTTAATTGAATAACATTTTCGTAACATTTCGGGAGAAAGCCGGAACATAGATGTTAAAAGCGAGTCGCTGTGTACTGACCTTGAAATCCCATATGTTTCTGTTGTATCACAAGGCACAAGTGAAAGCATTTGAAACAAAATTATTTGTAACCGGTAATGATGGATATTTCAAATATGGCTGCTGCAATAAAAACAAATTATTTGTAATAAACAATTGTGAGTTATGAAATATATATATATTCTAAAGAAGAGGACTTTAAAACGATATTCCCAGAAATTTCCACAATTGGTATTTTATGACGTAAATATCCTAAATCTATAAATTTTACCAAAACCATTACAACCATCTCCGAAATTAAGAAGTATCTGTAAATTTATTTTAACATAAAGTGTAATTTTTAGTAGAATGTTTTATTTTTAAATGTTTGTTTCCTATTCAAATTTAATGTTTATCCGAATTTTTCTTTTGAGCTATGTTCATATTCAAACGAATATCTAAGCGTATTACTGTCTAACGAATGAATGCAGTTATGGAGGTCGCATGTGTAACATGGCTCGGTTTATAGAGGTCAAGAGAAGGCGGGAAAACAGTACAGTCTGACCATCAAAACATCAGGTATCACGAAGTATATCTTTTTCCTCGCGTCTTTAAGCATCATCCAGACTGTGTCCTACCGTCAATAGAGATTTTTATTTAACAGCATTTGAATCGTTTATTTCCGAAAACACCTAAGAGATAAAATATCAAGAAATATGTTTTTGGTTGTACTGTACAATTTAATGGTAAATACGTCTTTTAGTGCAGAAATAACCTATGTTTCAAATCAGCAATGCTATTTTCAGCCTTGAAAATAATCCGTTTATTTCAGAAAGAACCCAAGCGCCCTCGCTTTGGTTCTTTCTGCTGTATATTTCACTCGTGACGGTTGGCGGCCTGATGACATCACTTTTTTTTTTTTTTTTTTTTTTTTTTTGCTTGTTCCATTTAACTACTATGGTCATATCGGCGGCCGTTCTCCTTTGCAACATACTGAAGGTGTTAACTCGTTATCTTTGTTTTTTTTTAATCATTACATCACGCACACATTCACACTCTCATTCATACTTCCAGACTCTGGGGAAGATGGGGAATTATCTTGGTCGGAGAAAAATCCCCACCCCCACCGCTAGGAATCGAACCCAGCGGTGGGGTAGGGAGGTGCTCTACCGACTGAGCTACGGGGCCAGCCATCCCGTGTTTTGTAACTCGCTGTGACAATACTTCACAACTACCCTGTACGTGGCCACTCATTTCCCCCATGTGACAGAGATTTTGAAGGCATAAAGCGTCTCTTGAGATAGATGGACAGGATTTATACTCCTGACGAATATGCAGAGCTCATGTTAAAAGCTAGTAAGTCTGGTCAGTTTACTGTATATCACCTTACATCAACGATGTTCTCAGTTTCACAAAGTGGTGGCCCAAATCATACACGAAAATGCCAAATTCGGACGAAACCAGGCAGGAAAGTACCCAAAGAAAATAAGCAGCCATTCAACGTGTCCAAGTAAAAGCAGTTTCTCTACAGCAAGGATACTCCGGGAAAAGTGGCAGCAAGCAAATTCATTGGAAGAATAACATCTATCTTCACATTCTTAAAAACTGCCAGCCCTCCGGAACTACCAAGAGAGAAAACTTATCCTTTGAGGAAGGTATGTTTACTTTTAATTTACCAAGGTTATTTTAAACGTTTATATTTTACTTTTAGCTAAACATTTTTGTAGGCTATAACAAATTTTAAATTTTATCGGGTTTTGCACAGTGAGATGTCTGGGTTTAGGTCCCAAGAAACAAAAAAAGATAGACGATATAAAAAAACTTGATGGAATACACTGTTGGATACGAAGCCTTCTATGACATCATCCAATGGCCAACAACTAACAAGGAGTTGCCAGAAGACTTGCCAGAATCTGAATAAGTGAATAAGGCCTGATCTTTGTATATAGACATATTGCAGCGTGTAGTATACTTGTGTTTTTCGATTTAGGCCTAATAAAAACACACTTTTTTTTTACTTAAGTGTGTCTGTTACTTACGTTTGATACCAAAACGCTACCTCATTATGTAGCAGAATTATGCACATTCTTTCAGAATGACAAAAACACGTGCATCCATCGCGTTTATCGCCTACTCTTGGGTTCCTCAGTTGTACATCGTATTCACAGGTGTAGAACTGTAGATACACTTTTAGCAATTAAGAAATTCGGCGTGGAGAAATACATGTTAAGGGTTGTTTGATTCCTGTGCAATGGAGGTAACACGCGAGGTACAAAGTGCGGCTTTGAAATTCTGCCTTCGTCTCAACAAATCTTCAGTTGAGGCCTATACATTGCTACAGAAGGCCTATGGAGAGCCTGTTCTTCTCTACAGCATAGCTCGAAGATGGTTTAAAATGTTTAAAGAGGGGAGACAATTAATTTGAAAGGAAGGTGGACTCGGTGCTCCAGTTACTGCTCTTGTGGAAGAAAACATCAATACTGCTGTGCTGCTGCCATTGTGAGAGAGGATCGAAGAATTACCTTAAGACCACTTTCTGAAATATTGAACATTTCATCGGGTGCAATGCACACGTTGGTGTCAGAAACATTACATATGAGACATGTTTGTGTGCGATGGTTTCCAAGAATGTTGATTCCCGAACAAAAGGACATTCGCATGCACGTCTGTATGCAGTTAAAATTGATGTTACAGGAAGATCCGGAGTTTCTTTCAAACTTAATCACCGCTGATGAAATTTGGCTACATCGTTTTAATCCTCAGAGCAAACAGCTTAGCTCAGTGTAGAAATCTCCTTCATCACCAACCCCCAAAAAGCAAAAGTAGTTTCTTTTGCTGGGAAAGTTATGGTCATCTCATTATTTGATATTCAAGGAATGGTTTATCAGCATGTTGTACCTGCACACACATCAGTAACTGGACAATACTACAGGGATATCCTGAAAGCATTGCAAGTCCATATCAGGCGCAAAAGACCACATTTTCGTGAAGCTGGCTGGATGCTGCTCCGCGATAATGCGCGGCCGCATATTGCCAATGTTGTTGCTGAATATTTTGCAAAAATCAATATGAAGTGCATCCCTCACCCTCCCTATAATCCGGATTTAGCCCCCTGTGAATTTTTTCTATTCCCTAACTTGAACTCCTTCGTGGGAGGCATTATCTATCATCAGAAGCAGTGGTGAAGGCTGCGGAGGCGATTTTGAAGGATCTCTCAAAAATGGTTTCCAGCATGTTTTTGAAGACTAGCACAAATGCTGGGACAAGTGCATCGCATTCAGTGGAGACTATTTTGAGAAGCACCATCAAAATTATGAGGATGAGTAAATGTACGTTGTCAAAAAAGAAGTGTGATCATTCTTTATTGAACAGCCCTCGTATTTTCATGAATGCATGTTGAAATTTCTATAACTAGCCTGCGTTGTCTTTTCGTTTATAATTAAGTTTTGTACACGTTTCTTCTTGTAAACCATTAGACACAAACACAATTTATTGCTGATTGAAATAACTAAACATTTACGTCAATTAATATTTTCTGCACTATTAGTTGCATTCGAAGTGTTCGATGTTGGATTGAAACATGCATGGAACAAATCAACGATTTTTCTTTTTCCCCAGATGTGTTTATTAGTAATAAACATTTGAGTTCGGAATGGGAACAGTTGTATTATATTTTGCATCATTTTGATTAATTTGTATGTGTCTATAGTATAAAATGTATCAAGATAGCTCATCATTAATAGTAGAATCATATTTTTTAGAGGTTATGTGACATTGTAATAGGCAGAGAAAGTCATATGATATGAAAATGCAAAATTTTGTTTACGTTATATTAAATAAAAGATGTCATAATATCTTAGAGTTAGACAAGCAATGAAACGATCTATAACTGAAGAGCAATAAGTTTTGTAAAGGCAAATTCAAAATTGTATGTGTATGCACACATGCACTCAGAATTGTATGCACACCAAGCGGGTATTTAAAAAAACTTCTGTTCATACAGCTGTGAAACTTTTAAAAGTGAGACTTTACAGAGTGATAATAGTTCATGAATGCTGGATAAGTTAATTACATTCGCAGAATTTCCTGTCCCTCCAATTCATCTCCATTATCATCGAACACCATCTCTCATCTGGTGGTCTCTTTCAGGGTAGAAGTGTCGGCGGATGTCTCGGCGGTGCAGGGCAGGATGATATGCTCTGAGTGAACCACTTCCTCTTCAGGCAGGTCGGTTGCCGGTCTCTGAACCGGTTGCTGAGACCGCTTCCGAACCACATTAGAGGGCAATGTCCGTTGTCCTGGCCTACCGGGGCAGGTTTCCATCTAAGTAAATTCTAGGGACCCTGCCCTCTGCACTGTCGTGGTTCCTTGGGACGACCGCCCTCTTCTCTCGCCCTTCCTTCCTCCCGGGGTAGCCCCACTTAGGAGTATTGGTACAGCAGATCAAGGCTGTTCGTAGAGCCGAATGCCTTCCTTAATAATTCTAATCCTATACAGGCATTTGTTTCGTGACTGTTTTTTATACGTTTTCTATGGAACGCATTTATATCGTGGCCAACTGGTACGAGTACTACATAAGTATTAGAACAAGATACGGCAAAAATATAAACTGCAGACTGTATTAGTTGCGTACCATATTACCCTCGAGTATCCTTACCTTTTCTCTATTTACTTTAGGAAATTGTATTTCACCAAAATGCAATTTTAAGGCCCGGTACCCCACAAACAGTTAAAAAAGGTCTATCTGCGTTTGTGTCAAAGGCATCCTCAAAAACGAAAAGTCATTTAATTCGAATCTTTGTATTTGTTCAAGACCTTCCAAAGCTGCGACACGAAAATTATGAAGAAAGTGCTCCCCTCCAAACTACTGTTTATATAATTTTTTTTTCAAATTATTTATTTTATTCAAAATGTACCTAACAATGTTGGTTAAAAGACCTTATGTTCAATTTATATTCATAGCAATATGTAAAGGTATCTTGAATTGTCTGGGATTAGATTGTGAAGCCAGTTTTAAACTAAAGATTTTTGTATTACTGGAACACTAAGAAAAGGGGGAGGAAAAGAAAGAACGATTTGTTGTCTTTGTTATTTTAAAATTTCAAATACACTAGCGATATTATTGTTCTACTTCTCGTGTTCCTTCAAGGTGAATAGAATGGCTAGTTTTCAAAAAAAGTGACTATCGCTTCAGCTTATCGTATTCTTGTGTAAAAGACCATAAAGAATAAGTACTATAGAGAATAATGCTATGTTTGTAGAAGAATTAATAGAAACATATATGAGAATGCAACATATTACCCATCATTACACAAAGAAGCAATTTATGGTAGCAACGTTCAAGCGTCTAATAATTTCTCAGCCTTTTACACCCAGCTGCCAGCAACACACACTATTCATGTGTTGGAAGTATCGCTATATAATGATAGGCACATGTGATCAAAATAGTGTTGAGTATAAGTATTATAGTGGAAACGTAGAGTCAGACTGAAAAATTCAATGCCATAGCCGGGATTTGAAATGTAGTAAGTCGCCATTAAGGTAGTTGTCTCATGTGTTTATGAGAACTCCTAAGTGGTTTACCGGGAAAATACGAGTCAGTTGGAGAATTTAATGTCATATCGGCACGTTGGCCATAGTAGCACAATGGTAGTGCGGCTGGACGGAAACCAGAAGATCCGTGGTTCAAATCCCGGCTATGGCATTGAATTTTTCAGTCTGACTCTACGTTTCCACAATTTAGCCTACACACGGCCAGTGTGAAAGAATAACTAATTTCCAAGTATTAAAGTGTTAGGATAAACCTCTACTCTGTAAGAAAATAAATAGAGATATAATTGAGAAACCTAGTGTAACGAGTAATTGAAATGGAAATCAATTTGGTTAACGTTTACATCTCATCTGAAGGATTATGCACGAGAACTAACATCAGTATTCGCATCAATATTAACTGTGCAAATGTATTTTCTAAAATTAGGTAGGTATGTCAAATTAAAATAAAGATTTGCTATGAGTGATTAATAATAGTTCATTAATAAAATGTTCAATTTCAAACTAATTTGAACTGTAATGTGGCTCCTTGGTATGAAAAGTATGGCAATCCTTGATCAAAAGGAATAATATCTGGATTTGTTACGAAATACTAATGGCAGAGAAAGCTGGAATTAAAATGAACTCGACGTAACAGACTAAACAGGAAGCTGCTTAGCTTGGCGTATGGATACTCACCTGCGTAAAAAGGTAAAACGTCGCCAACATTTATTAATATGGATTTTAATTTTATTAAAAACTGCAAACTTTCTATTTTAATTCTATGTAGCTTTTATAACTCTACGATATGTTAAAACACTGATTTAAAGGACTTGCTTAAAGCCTAGGTTCCTATAGAATTGTAATAAAAGGAATAAATGTTGCCAACATTAACTGAACAAACAACTCGTGAGCCTTAGGAATGTTTAAATCCTAAATTGGTTGCAGGGAAGCAGAAAAATACACACTAAATTATTTTAAAACTTCATAAAGTCAGAAACAGGTTATCAAGATACATTTTATTGTTTGTTTTTTCATTTCTGGCACACTCATTTTATTACTCCATACCATATAAGTGTCAGTATAAATTATCGAAATGTTGTGTAACTCATTATAAATAACAGGATACAAAAGCAAAGAGATGCATTTATGTTAGCTGCTTTTCAAGTTTATTCATATGTTATAAATTTTCAAAGAATCAAAGATCCAGAAAGTTTCATTATAAAATATTAATCTTTTTTTACTAAAATGATACCGTGTGTAGTAATTATTCAAAACATTAAAAGAAATTAATAAGCATATTTGGAGCTAATTTTAAAATTTGCATAAAATGTAGTGTACATACTCTACATAAAAAAAATCCATATGTATACAACTGAAATTGTGAATTTTAGACATTTTACAAGTGGGTATGCGTAAGTTTCACTGTCATCTGACAGAATCGAATCATTCTGTTGCAGAGGCCTGAAATAATTGCATTGCTCTAAAAATTTATCTTCTGTGACACTACTGGGAACTTGGATTTGAGATAAAAACTCACGAAGTTTTTAACTCAATGAACTGTAAATTTTGTTAACAGTTGGAAGCTGTTATATAATTGATAATACTTTAAAAAAAATTAAATGAACTATAGTTGTATAACTGAAGCTTTAGAGCAAAGCGAACACCAGCAACATCTGCCGAGCATTAGAACAACTGCCGGTCAATAGTCATCATAAACAACTTATTTTTATAACTAACCTTTAGATTAGGTCACATTACGTCCATTTATATACTGATTTCGCATTTCAGATTTTCCCCCAATTGTGAATGCCTTAGGTCTTTTGCCTGCTTATGTTTCGAGAATGATTTTTACGGGTAATGATGACGTAGACATCTGAGGAGATATACTCAGATGTGCTACGTTTTCAGCATGTTAGCTACAGTGAGCAAAGTTTCTGCTGACTTTTGCCCAGGAGCTTGTTTAAAAGTTCATCTACTTCACAATGGTCGTCCATAACCTGCGTCACCGCGTTCGTGGCAAACAAACTATAGGGAAAAAAAGACGATACTACTGCGCTATCACAATGAGGTACCTGTTCAAAACATCATGCAGTGGTAGGTAAGTCTTATCTTGTAACAAAATATAGTTTTCAAAATTCAGTATTTGAATAACGAAATTTTCATTATAAGCAAATTAATTATTTAAAATCAAATAATTTGTTATCTATAACTATCTGATTTGTTCAAAAGGAAATTAGATGTTGGTGGTATGGGCGTGTGTATTTCAGTTGTTCACCCTTGAGCACTAAAGGTTTTTCGTTAATTATTACCGAATTATCGTTACTGAGAAAATAACACTCAAAGCCGCATCATTCATAAAATGTATACCTTATTAAAACACACAGTTTACGTCATGCAAAACGATTTATGGAATTAACCATTTTGAAAATGTTTAGGGTTCTTTGTACCGATTTTAAGGAGTCCATTTTCAAATTTAAAGAAGCATTTTCTTTTTTGTGTGCTCCTGCAAAAGGTGCCTGATGTAGCTGGCGTTTAGATTTGCTTTATAAAAAATTTTGTAAATTCAAAATACATATTGAATGTTAATGACTAATTATCTAGAATATGAAGTAATTTAGGGTGAATAATAATTCATAAAAGACACAAAAAATACAAAATCATAATTGACAATACATGACATTGCTTTCATGTGGCTTTTCCCTCAGAAATATGCTATCAGTAACACTTCAAACTTATTTAATTTTTATTAAATTCAATTATAACCACAAGGAAACCAACCAATATAAAGTCCTCTTTTCAATATGTACAACATTAACACGTAACTTTTGTGCCTTTTATAAAACTGAGAACTCAAAAATAATCGAACACGATAAAGTTGAAAATTACATGTTTTGCTTATGTATCTTCCATTAAGCTGACACCGGTAAGCAATAGATTCTCTTATTTGAAGGGGATAAAAGCAATGTAGGCTGCTTTGCTAATTAGTCATCTTAATATGTCAATAGAAAAGCTTCTGGTTCGAAATTTAATGTGTCCATCAAATTGAATGAATTGTACGGGTAAAAGATCCAACCTTTAAGATGATTAATAATAATAATAATAATAATAATAATAATAATAATAATAATAATAATAATAATAATAATAATAATAATAATAATTAATAATATGAAGAGTAGAACAATATTTTATTTCTATCCTTAATTTTTTAAACATTTTTGGAACAATCTTGATAGCTTTAAATGATCAAAAATTAATTTAGTCACATTCAGAAATTCCCCTACTTTTCACTCCCAAAACAGCACATTACCGAGCTACAGTAAAGAGTTAAAATTTTCAAATTTGGAGCGTTTGCCGCCTTATTTCGCATTAAATATCTACACACAAGTATTAGAAGAATCATACTTTTCATATTGTATTTCAATGAGTTTCAACCAAGTGCTGCAACATTATGTAAAAGGCAATTGAAATTGCGATACAATGATAACTTCTCTATCAGCGACGGTCAGTAATTGCTCTTAAAAGTTAACAATTACTCTTGTTCATTTGTAAAAATCAGTGTTTGATATCCCTTAGTAGAAATTAATAAAGCACCTGTATACTTTTATTACACCATTAAATTTTGCGCTGTTAATGGTCCGAAGTACAAAGTACAGGACTGTGGTGCGTCAATGTTTCCAAGCATTTAAACAAAGCTTTTGTTTCAATTTGTTCTTTGGTAATGAACATTTTAATTAAACTACAGATACGTTTGGATTTTCATATGTAATTTCCACAGAGAAACAGTTATGGATTCTATGTTTACTAAATACCAAAATTTTCATTTATTTCAATCAGCTTTTGTTTTAAATTAGGCATTTATACTGTTGAGTATTGTGATTATATTAGGTATATAAAGAATAACACGTAATATACTATCTAAGCGAAAATAAATATATCTTTAAGTGGTTAAATATCTGAGTAAAACCTGTCAGGGCGAAAATCAATAATATAAAAAAATGACAGTCTACTTTTGCATGGAGTAAGTATAATGTGTAGTTATGTATTTGACGTGGGTTATTCGGCACAATACAACGTGGCAACTTATGCGGATTATCGCGAAAACAGAGCGCAGTCTTCGGAGCCAAGATACAGAGACAAAGCTCACAATGTTATTATAACCATTAATTCCTGACAAAATAAAACATTCCTAATGTATTCATTACCTTAAAACTATCATATGCAATTCCTGCAACAAATATCTTGGTTTTGTGTTCAAATGTTGGCAAACGAATTTCTACCAGGATATTAAGTATAACAGTGATGTCTAATGTAGCCATTTATTAATGTTCAAGAAATGATTTACACGAATTTTAAATGCAATGAAGAATATAATTAGTATTTGGTGAAAGTGATCACATTTTCAACTGCCGTCATTCTTGTTTGCTATTTTGTATACTGCATATGCTAGCCTCAGTAGCTGAAAAGTGCATATTGAGAATCTCCTATTTACATTTATACTTTCAATTAAAATTAGAGGACGTACGCTTTCGACATTTCAAAACAATGTTTATCATGTTTCAGCAAAACATACGAAATTTATAGGCCCTACATCTACCTAAGTTATTTATGAATATCACAAATTGGACAAATATATTCAATATTTCCGCCGTTATTACTTCCTAAATAGCTTGACAAAGTAATTTGTCTGTAACTAATATTTTACTACCTAAACATTAACGAAATCTAAAATTAAGCTTACAATATTAAGATTTTTACCTTCCTTTTTTTTAAAAAAAAAAAATTATTCTTTTTTTCACATCAACTTTAACTGGGTTGCTAAATTAAAACAGAATCTGAGGCTTCATGCATAAATTTTGAACATTTCAGAAAACTGTGGCGTCTACCGTTTAAAAAAAATTCAACACTGAGAAAATTAGGTATAACCTCAATGTCGTAGCCCAAGGTGACTTTTCATTAAATTGCTTTAACGCATAACTGGTTTAAATGCAATAAGATTAGATATTTCTTGGACATGTAGCTGAATGTTTATATCAACTTAATACTGCCTTTCTTATAGGTACTTCAGAAGAAATTTTTCATTTGAAAGTCACGCAAATCTGCATTTTGTTTTCCCTTTAATTCACTTGTTTCTCCACCTACATAACAAAACGAATACGATTGTTACACAATTGTTGTGGAAGCATGGCGGACACCTCCCACCATGGCCGTATACACTACCTTCAGGGTCGAAATGACGTCAAAGCGGATGTTATACATGTTTCAACAGAGTTGATGGTTAAACTTCCTTAAGATGGTGTCCTAAATCTTCATTATTATGAGAATATGCCACGTTGAAGGTACTTCGTTATTTGAACAAATTGTGCATGCTGCTCAGGTTTTACTCTAATTAGTGATTATTGGTTAACGTGTAACTCACTAGGTAGGAGCATATGACTTCAGGTAACAAGTATTGAAAAACAACAGTTATAATAAATAAAATTCTGGTTTTATTAAAAACTTATTAATAGAACATCAAATATAGTTCTTCACTATTTCGATTAAAACTGCCGAATAGAGAATCGGACATCGGTCAAGTCTTTGTTGAGAGGAACAACCGATATCTGAGAAAGGATCTTTGTACGTAACCATGCGATATGCACAAAACAATAGAACAAAAAGTGTTACAAGGATGTAAGTTAGATTAGTTACACCTCTCTTCTCGACAACAATAAAAATGATCAAAACAAAATCCCATATCGTATACATAACAATGTTTAAACCCTTAAAACAATAATAACTTGCTATATCTTTTTAACGATAAACTACAATGAAACCCTTCAACATCCCTGATGAAAATAACAAGTGGAAAGGATAGATGAGAGAGAGAGAGAATAGTTTACGCCCTTGTGACACACAGTTCACTATAAAGTTGTAGGGGCTCCAGCCACAGTTCATTTTGCCTGATGTATTTACGACTAGCAACATGAAAATTGCATGCATTTATTCGGCACTTTGACCTAGCTGAGCAAATAACAATCAACTGAAATATGCGTCTAATAATAATAAAAGATTCACAGGGTTTTCTGAACTAATGACTTGAGATAAAAAGGACAAAATTATTGGTATACTGTAATGTACCTACTCGATTACGAATATTTACTTTGCCGGTAAAAAGTTAATTGTCTTTTAATAAGTAGTAAAAGTGACATTGTTTATACACTAAGTCAATCTCACCATCGTCAGTCACTTTACGCTCTGGGGATTGGGTTCAGTCCTCGTTTCGATCCCCGCTTGAGGCACTTTTGATGTAGCGGCGATCTGGGCACGTCACTTGGCCGTGTAAAGTATTTATATTCCGCCACAGCGTTCTTCCTCCATCCAGATTACAGTTCCATTTTTTGCGTCCGTGATTGCACATTGTTCAGACTCGCACTTTTCGGCACCCAACGCGACAGTCAGGGAGTACTTGAGCACTTTCACAGCAGCACGCGCTTGGGAAGAAGAATCGTCGATGAAGTGCTGAAGCTGATTCAGCTCCAACATGAGTGCTGTGGTCGGACCCGCGGTCACAGGTAGAACTCCGGAGAGCTGGGATTGCTATGACCGGAACTACTGACCGAGCTATGGACTCCGTCCGAGCCACCACCCGCCCGCAACAGGTCCAGACGTTGCTTGTAGTCGTCGCGTTCTTGGGCCACTCGGGTCAGCTGCAGCTTTAAACGGTGCAACTCTGCCTGAAGAGTTCGGTTGGTCACCTCGAGTTCGTGCCGTTGTTGAAGACGCTTGCTCCGGCAGTTTTGCGCGTAGCCGCGGTTCTTCAGAGTCCTCCTCTTTTGTTTGAGGCGCACCACTTCCTCTCGAGGATAACCGTGCAGCCTCTTGTTGAGCTCCCGCACCGAGAGGGACATGAGCGCGTCGTCGTTGAGAATATCATCGGCGCCACCTCCACCTCCACCTCCGTTACCGCTGCCGGGACCGAATGACAACCCATGATGACCACTTGTGCTCATAGGAGACATGACACTGCTGCTGCCACAACTTAGAGGTCGTCCCATGCCCGGTGTCCTTGGGCTCACCGGTCCTCCAACATCATCCGTCATGAATTCGTGGTGGTGGTGATGGTGATGATGCAGCATTTTGCCACCACCAACTCCAGGTCCCCTACAGCCGACACCTCCTGTAGCAATCACTGAGGGATGTAGTGCTTGTTGTTGTCCATTGTTTGAAAAAAAGCACTCCCCGGGATGATCGGCATTCCCTCTGAGATCCAGAGGCTCCTGGTACCGTAAAGACGTAATTGACCACATCATTTCCATGTCCGGGTAACCTTTCATGGCCTGAGGCATCTGTGAAGTTTGCAACAATTGCTCAGGGTGCGGTTGCTGAGGGGGTAATGCAGACTGCACCAAACCTGTCGCATAGGGGTGTGGCGGCGGTGAACTGGATACGGGAGGCGTGTCGGGTGGGGTTCCTGGCGTCCCCGGGTGGCTGTTACTTGCAGGTACAAGGGTGACAAGATTACTGCTGCTACTCCTCATGAGCACGCCATGAGGTTGCAGATGTTGAAGAGTCTGAGTGGGTTGCATGGGATACACACCGGGGTCGGGGTCACCGTTCTGGCCTGGTGGCGTAAGGAGATGGTGTGTGGCCTGTGGAGATTGAGGCCCAACTTGGTGCCCGTGGTGATGGTGATGGTGGTGATGCAAACTCGGCAAGGTCTGCAGCACCGGCAATGACTGAAGACGCTGCGGTCTTGGAGGACTCGCCTCTGCCACCGTTGTCGCGCAAGAGACGTCGGTTGGAGTTGCCTCTCGCTTCACACTTGGCGTAGCATCCTCCAGATGGTCCAGGACAAATTCCTGGACGTAGTCATCGGCAAGTTGGTGATCCTCCGCCTCCATAGCAGAAACACAAAACAACACACAAATGATAAACACCAGTGTTACTCCAGCGCACGTCACATCGCTTCTGCTTGCAGTTCACTACGGCATCTTGATGCGCCGGCTCTGCGGGTTTAAGAGCGTCGCGAGGGGGCGGTGCAAATGCGGCCTGCTCCTCGCTCATTCGTCCTCACTACTAAAGCCCCGCCCATGTCTATTCCCCTCCACGTTGCTTGAGCCATCCTCGCCATCTCCACTGCGCCGTGACACTACACTCTGTTTTCAAAATAGGAAAATCTTAATTTTGCTACTAATTCCCACTTCCCAACTCAGCTTACGGTTTTGCAAAGAAAGTCCAGAGTTCAAATTCCATCATGCTTCTTAGCAACAGATGATCTTTCTGTTACTGTTGATGTATCCCCTCTCTGTCCCGTCACTTCCTAAAACTGTCACGCCCTCCAACTAAACATTCCTGGAGGCAAGTTTTCTGTTCAATATACCCTGTTCTTTCTATTGTACATTGGTGCGCAAAAAAGTGCACTTCTCTTAAGTTTTCTTTTGTTTCGCAGTTCGCTGGAAACAACGAAATGTAAATTAAAGATTTTAAGTTTCAAAAAGAATGAAATCACAATTCAGAATTGCTACTCCTAACTGGTTAATCAATGTTTACTCTTCATAACTTCGTAACGCCGGTTATAACTTAATGATCTAACTTAATTATCTATTTAAAGAAAAGGCAGAAAACATCGACTATGTTGTATTCCCAATTATCTTTCCAAATTCTATCAAAATTCTGCCTCTCTTGTAGGCAATCATATTTTAGGGGTGAAAAGAAAACTTGGCTGACGGTTGGGCCATTTTTAATAAATAATTGTAAATTATACTTTAAAATCTTTAGCCGCATAATTGTTAATAATAAAAAGCTCCACGCAGTTCGCATAATACAGTGACTTCCGTACTTAATATTACACAAATTTTGTGCAAAACTGATGAAGTATGAAGATATCCCCAGGCTAGTATGTATATTATGTAAATGACAACACAATAAAGAACTTGGAAATTAATAATCTTATGAATAATTAATGAAATACGGGAGCATAAATGAATAATAACTGTGTTCTATGCCAAGAGCAGAATAATAATAATTAAACATTACTAGTGAGTTTCTGATGTTACGTTGGCAACATTTTCTCTCTTTTATGTGTATTAACATACTATCTGGTACTGAACTATATATACTATATACTGGAAATACAACACAAATTACCGAAGTTGTGGAATGCATAAAGTTCATTATATTTGCTACATCCTTATAATTATCTACAATATTTACTCATATTTAGTGATCAATACAGCTACAGTATTTATATTTATATTTATAAATTTAAAAAATATGTCGTATAATTGTATCCTTATAAGCACACTGTAACTGTCTTTTGTTTTTCCGTTTCCTTTGTTTTCTCGTGTTGCCAACGATTGACACGAAAGCTGCACTTCTAATAGTTTGATGTTCTGTGGTTGCTTAGCCGTGAATCTGTGCATTAGAATGAAGCATCATTGGCGGTGGCGAACTGTCCTTAAAATCCTTGTATGGCATCACTGAAAGATACTGATCTACAGAAATATTACATTTTTTAGATAGTAGGTATGTCATACAAATCCATGAAATTTACTGAGGTTGTATTTAATTTTAATGGTACTTTTTGTGTTTTAATTTGTGGAAATCTTTTCAGTAGTGCCAAGGAAAGCATGAGCGTGTTTGATAAACCTCAGAAGTTTTTAGAAACCCTTCTGTGTGATACGCCGAGTACCTACTAACAATTAAAACCCATAAGTCATTTATATGCCTACAACCCTTAACATGTCAGATCTCATAATTTATTATCAGTGTTGTAATTCGTAATTATTATTATTATTTTTCTTAAACTCTTTATACTATTTTTTATTTTATTTAAAACATTGACTCACAAAACACCAGATCACAAAGGATAAGTTTTACACATTTTTTCCGTTAAGGTTATTGATACATACAAAACAGCTTCGCAATAAAATGTTCTATTTGCATTACAACCATAAAGAATAGGCACGCAAGTTTGTGTAGATACCTACCTACTCTTAAATCTTTTATGTAACTTTTGTCATGCCTATTTGCCTCTTTATTTATTTTGTAAGTTCGCGTTTTAATCATTGGGTCATACCAAACGGTGAATAAATCATGTGAATGAAGTTATTTTCAAATAAGCCTCGAGTTTAAAGAGCTTCGAATTATCCATCTGCCTTCTGGAATGCAAAGGATAAAGGCTTATCCAGGTAAATCCCGAGCTGAAATTCGAACTTGGGACCACCTGAATGTGAGGCAGGCGCACTACCGTCATACCATAAAGGTGGGTTCTATTGCTTAGAAATAATACAGGGAGTGTTGTATTCATACCAAATTTCACCGGAAATACATGTTTTGAGCTTTTGAAAATGCAAACAAAATCATTTTAGAAATAATTGTGGGTGCACGAGTTTGTGTGCGTTTATGTGAGTGGTTAGGTGTAGATATCTGTGTGAAACACATAACATAAATAAAAATTTTCGGCCAAAATCACTTAGCACACTCAAAATTTTAAAAATCCTCCACTGCAAGCTACTGTTTACAAGGAATGAGCTTGGTTACTTTTTATTTGCTAAAAATTGTTCAAATTATTTCACTTCAATTACACATTTAAGATGTCTGCATGATATTTTGAATGTTCTGTGGATACCCTGTGAACTTCTCCTTATTCTGAATGATTTCATGGAACTTGTAAACCGTTAAGGGATAGACTACACAAATGTGTACTTCGCCTTGAAACAGGTTATCTCATTCTTCGTGGCATTAGCAGTTACTGATATACTTCATTTTGATTACCTTTCTCAATTTTAAGATGTTATTCGGTTTTTCTCGTGAGCATGGAAAGGAAATGGAATATCGTTAACACGTCCCCTGTTCCCCTTGTACCTATTGCAACGAAATAGGTAATACCTAGAATTACCATTTATAGAAATGTCTACCTCGATGAAGATTTAGTAGAAGACTGGGAAAGAAAGTTGTGTGAATGTAATACTTCAGATCTATTCATTTTTATTAACTCCTCAGAAGAAGAAAAAAGCAGAATCTTTTATTGTTTATTTGTATAGCACTTGCCTTTGACTTTAAAAGCAAGCTACGATGTCAGTATTTTTTTAACGTTGCTTTTATTGCTTATTGTTAAATAGAGTTAAAATCATAAATCTGCGGAGGACAAGGAATGATTTAGCGCTTTGAAGCTTTAAGCACTGAGGTAGTCCACAGATCTCTTTTAGAACCGGGTTTCAAAACAACACATGATGCGTGCCTTGCACATAGAACGGAGCGAGAAATATAAATAACACAACAGATAAAATCGGAAGTCAGAGTGGAAAGCAAAAGGGAGAGAGTGGGAGAGCGAGAGAGAAGTTAATGGGAGAGAAAGAGGAAGTGAAAGAAGAAGGTTTGCATTTAAGATTGAGTACTGGCTACCGAAATTGCTCTTTTAAAATTTCTGAAGCGCAAAGGAAATGATAAAATGTGTACTTATGTGCTTTGCGTTGTTGAATCTCTTTTACATCTCTCAAGAGAGAGAGAGAGAGAGAGAGAGAGGGAGAGAGAGAGAGGGCTATTTATCTTATTTAAACCTCTAAATGTTACCAACATAATTAAAATTAATGTTCATGGTTCGGTGTGCCTACCTACCCAACAGTGCAAGAAAATAATTTGAAAAAAACAAATCGAGTCTCGTGTAAAATTTCACACGCGATAAAAGTTTGGACAGTTTAAACTTTTACATTTTGCATATTATTTCTTAAATATAGCTCTTTACAATTAAAGATTAGGTACTGTGTAATATTAAAACGTTTCTTTTAATTCTCTTAAAGTTTCTAAGCGCCAATTGTGTACTGTAAAATCTCGCTTAACGAACTGCCACGTATCAGTTCATTCTGTATCAATCGCTCCAGTTTTTCCTCCTGATTTTCAGAAGTACAATAGGCCTCCATGTGCACTTAAGTGTATTAGGAAATGCAGCTTTTTCATAAACATCACCCTTAAGATAGTAATGCATCTGTAAAAGTTGGAAGATATACATGGAATATATATTTTTTTGAAGCCCATGCCAGCTGTTACACAAAGAACGGTACCCAATGTTTTTCAATGTTTCGACATTCTAGCTTGCATGGTTATTTAAACATTTTTAAAATTGGAAATTAATTTTTCTTTCACACTGGCCGTGTGTAGGCTTAAGTATGGAAAGATAGAGTCAGACTGAAAAATTCAATGCCATAGCCGGGATTTGAATCACGGATCTTCTGGTTGCCGTCCAGTTGCTCTAACCATTGGGCTACTATGGCCAACGTGCCGATATGCCATTAAATTCTCCAACTGGCTGGTTGCTGGACGGCAACCAGAAGATCCGTGGTTCAAATCCCGGCTATGGAATTGAATTTTTCAGTCTGACTCTATCTTTCCATTTTTTAAATTTTTCACATCAGGTTTTGTAGTAAATTTTGCAGAAAACCTTACGTGATAGAAAAAAAGTGGAAGGCACCATTCAATTTAGCACATCCAAATTAGTTAATATGACCTCTCAGATAGCAAATTTTGCATTCTGTATTTATTTTATACCTAATGCATTGGTTTTTACACCAAAAAGAGTACTTTCGAAATTTATTTTGTATTTATGAAAAACCTTATATGTTAGAAAAAAATGGAGAACATCATTCAATTTAGCACATTCATGACCTCTCAGATCGCAAACTGTCGAACAAATGTTTTATTTGGCAGAACAGTGTTACTCTTACAAATATTTATTCCTCTATCCACTTCATGTTTAAGCGAGATAAACATTACCTTATCGCTAACATAAAACATAGTATTAAGCGGCATTCCAATCTTTGAAGATGTAAATTAATAAATATTTTATTTGTTAAAGATACTGTCAATTGCCAGGATATATAAACGCCGCCAGTGTGCCGGAATTTCGCCTGGCAGGAGTTATTTTACACACCAATATATCTATTGACATGGGGTTGTCGCTTTTATGGACATTTAAAAACTGTTGCTCTGTGCTGGATTTGAATCCGCGACTTTGGGTTCAGTAAGTCACCCAAAGTTTAAAGAGCTGGTCGCTTTGAAATTTCGTTCTCTCTACATGGCCAAGAAATAGAAAAATTGATAATGTCTTCTCAGTTGGAAAAAAAAACAAAAACAAAAAAAACAAAAAAAAAAAAAAAAACTAGAAGTTGGTATTGGAAAATTCAAACAAGTAACAAGATTGTGTGCTTTAACGAGGTCCACGTTTTTCTGCAGTAAGGTTTTGTCTATCTCTCACGGTTTACCCGTTTTGCTACGGCCATTCACAATGAGGAGGATTTCTGAGAACATTCCCAGGAAATTAAAGACAGCATTTCATTTGTTATGGAAATATCTTAAACCTGTGGTATTTTAATCCATATCATTGCATTTTTTTATAAAGTCAAAGTTAAAAAATTGTTTTTAAATGTTACATGAGCCCAGGGTCCATAGAGCTTAGAGTTACAAGACATTCGTCTTTCAATTCCGGGATACAGACAAAACTGCTTGAGACATATAGCTCGGTATAAATGAGTCTTCTTTTAGAGTTAATTTATTCACACACAAACGCTGACCTTTTTCTCAGTATGCCTTTTTTAATTCAGGAGAGCTCAAAACGTATATTTCAGTAAAATGTTGGTGTGGAAAATCTTTTAATTGGATTCAACATCCTGTATACCTACTAGGTATGTAGGTAAAATTAGATTATGTGGAACATTTGGAGTGGATATGAAAAAAATGCTGAATCAAAGCTGCTACAAAACAGGAGTTTAACTTGACCCTGACTGCTACTAAGCACATGTCTGTATATTTATACACGTAGCTCCAGGTTTCAGTGCGTCAGACGAAATAACCATATAGTTACTTAAAGTTAAAATTACATATCATTATAATTTTTCACAATTGTTGGTCCAATTCAATATAATTATTAGCTTGTGGTTTGTGTTATTAATGTTTTACATTTCTTAGATATCGGGTTTTTAATTGTTATGTTGCCCATCCTGTCATACGTTCAATACGCTAGTATGTAATTTTCTGATTAATTCGAACTTTGGTTACGGTTCGATTGACAACAGCTGGATCACTTTCTTCTTAAGTTGTGTAACTTCTGTATTACCCCTTTCCTTCTCCGTTTTAGGGACAGTTCTCTTTTTTTCCTGCGAGTAAAACAACGCGTGTTAACCTTTGAGTGTACGAAAGTGTTTTCTGCCCTCAAAGTCCAGTTTCTTGGCCTTGAGATTATCTCGCTAGCAAATTTTTACGAAAAATTGCAAGCATCGGTTTTTATCGTTCCGCTTTCTGACCAGTATGCGGCCTTTCCCTTAGCAACGATGATGCAGCTCGTGGCTAAACTAAAAAGTTAAAAATAGTACCAGCTGTTTTTCAGAAAACCGGAGAAGTTTTTGTTTGTAATCAGCTATCTACTAACTATGGACACTAAGAACAATTGTATCGATCGAGTTGGTTTACATTCGGTGGGTCTCGGTTTCGATTTTCGTCGATCACTGACTAGCCTTGAGGTTTTTTTTTTTTTTTCCCCCTTGGTACGCGGGGATTTCCAAACTGCAGGATTTTATTTCCTTATTTCCCTTTCATTCGGTTTATATCTCATGTCACATCGCACTTATGGAAGGGTCCGTGGTTCGATTCCCGGTTCTAGGGTGGCAATTTTAAGTGGAAATGTGTCGTGTTTAACGCCCGCTTTTACTACATACGGCACCGCAGGTGGTGACACTGATGATACATGAGATGAAGATGGAGCACCGATGGAATGAGATGGCGGGGGAAACTGGAGGTCTTGGAGAAAACCCGCTCCAGCGCCGTGTTGTCCACCACAAATCTCACTTTGCGGTCACCTGGGATCGAACCCGGGCCGCCTTGGTGAGAGCCAAGCGGTCTAACCACTGAGCCACGGCGCGGCCAATTTTAAGTGGACCCTATCCAAATCTGCACCTCTGACTAGAATTCGCAGGGGCTTAGGTAAAAGGACCGAGGAGGCTACAAATCTCTGCCAAAATTTTGTCACGAAAAATATTTTCAATTCTTCACATCGAAAGATTGACTGTATTAGCTGTTGCAGAGTCTTGTTGAAAAAAAGGCAATATCACGCTCCCTAACTGTTAATTCTCTAAAAGAACGTGGGGAGCAAAATTGTATTCATGTATGTACGGGCGTCAACTGCTCACTCGCCCCCCCCCCCCCCGAAAAAAGGCCCAATAACTTTCTGCATAGTGACGCAACATAACATCAATTCTTTTTCGTAATGAAGGAGTATGCACTTCTTGAACTATATTAGATTTCTCAGAACTCAGTAACGATTTTATCCATGAAATTGGAACCAAGCGTCGTCCGTGAAAATATATTTGTCACATGCTGCTTAAGTACCTCTCGTTTATCACTCATCTAAGTAATCAGCTTTATAATTAGACTGACATCACTACTAAGAAGCCCGAATACTCGTCATCCGTCATTGGCTGGAGTAGAGTTCGTTGCTACCCCAATTCCATCCAGTAGGAATCGATTCATATCTAACATTAGCCAATCAGAGACAACAGAATTACTTCTCCACGTGGAGTATATCACTGGTTCCACTCTACCGCTGTTATACAAGTCCTCAAGCCTGTTAGGAACTTTGCGCGTGTTTGTAGCCTGCCTCCTGTATGTACTTCATCCCGTCCTCCTTGGAGATCATAAATCTAAGATCGTAGCGTGCGACGCTTCACTGCAAAACCTAAACCTAAAACGTCTAGGTATATATAACACAATTGTGAGCCTGCCTCTGTAGTGTAGATGGTAGTGTGTGTACCTCACGTTCAAGAGATCCCAAGCTCAAATCTCGGTTAAGTGAGTTATCTGGATAAGGTTATTAGGCACCGAAATTTTGTAGCATTTCTTTTTAAACTTTAAAAAGGTTTTGGGAAGACAAAGACAATCTAGCTTTGACGTATTTCCAGTAAATCTTGTTGGTGATTACGAATAAAATGTTAAATTTTCTATCAGTCGTATCGGATCTAATTATACTTTATTAAAATGAATAAATAGTTTGTTTATTAACGGTGATGTCAATTGCTGGAATTTTGTCCCGCGGGATTTCTTGTTTGTGCCAGTAAATCTATTGCTTAAAATTCTCCGGTCTTGGACTGATTTCAACCCGCGATCTTAGGTTCACTAGGCTAGCTTGGTATCTACAGCCTTATAAATAGGAACATGTTACAATGTAGCTGTGTCCGGTGAATGTAGTGGGTGTTTAGCCTACAGGTTGCAGGATGCGACGTGTTTACTAGGACTCGAACCTTGCCGCGTGAAAAGAAGGGAGACCGTTGTGAAACCCTTTGAGTAAGCCCATTAGCACGCCAATCCTCTTAGAGGCTTGACCTTTACCACTTGGCCGTCCATCTCTTTCCCGCTCACCCTAACAGTCTTACAACTTTCACTCTGCGAGGCGCGTGATCCCTACCTCTTGTGAACAATTAGCCGACCATTATATGTTGGCCCACATTCCTACCAACCTAGAGTTCGAATCTAAGTACGTACATCATTTATCGCTGGCCCCATAATACACAAGTTGGACAAGTATGCTGAAAATGACGTTTTTGTAGATTAGATCAGGTTAGGTATATTGTGCTCTAGGTCCGTTGATTGCCAGGTAGGCCTTAAACCCAGAACACGTAAATATTGTAACGTGTTGCACTCTACTCTTGTACAAATTCTTCTTACAAACGTTTATTTCTCTATCTATTTCATGATAATCTAGTTACAAATTATCTAATTCTGATTTTCTTGTAGTTGCAAGGGGAATATCGGCATACAGTTGGCTATAAGCCATAGTCAATTATTTTAAAGCTGATTGTTATGTGATGACTTTGAAATTCAATTTTATAAGGCAAAGTAATATACATACTTATTTATCATAAAAATATCTTAAACCTGTGCAATTTTAGTGAAAATCGGTATAGCAAGTTTTGAGAACATTTTTGAGATTTCTTTATTCAAGAAACGTCAAAACTTATATTTCGTTATCAGATTTTTCTACCTACTGAGTATGTGGCTCGAACCCGCGAAACTCAGCACTGCGGACATTCAGAGATATTCAAAGTCGGGACTTCTTGAATATGAGGTAGACTATCCGCACGTCACAAGTTGGACAGTCACATAGTATTCAGTGTAGTATACTATCGCTGTTGTCGACGGGGGGAGGCATAAAATTAATTACGTGCCGTTCAGCACATGATAAAATATTTAATAGTTATTTATGTATCAAGCACCAAATGAGTCTGCTATAGCTTTTGCGTACGCGAGGCATATTGGTTTTTAGTAAAAGTTCTCTATTATTGAATCTACTGTGTTAATATAAAGGTCATATAGTCCGCCATCTATTGACATACTAGGTGGCATTACTAGAACTAGGTAATGCAGAAAGGAGGGGAATAATAATAGAGAGAATATTGAAATTCTGGTATAAGTGTATTAAAGGGCAGAAAGGGGAATTATTGAATCTGTGCATGAAACAACAAAAAAAAAAAAAACATAAAAAAAATACAAATAGTTGGTGGTCGGAATTGGAAAGAATGATATTAAAGATAGGCATGGGCGATCTAAGGAGAGCAGAGAAGACAAATTATAGCGGTTTTCTGGAAGGAAGTGAGAACTAGAAAAAACATAGATTGGCAAGAGATATGAGAAAGTATAGAAGAAAAGAAATCTTTGAAATTTTATAAGCAATTAAAGACAGAATGGGGTAGGGAAAAATACATAGATCAATGTGGCAAAACTGGAAGAGAAGGCATAGCATGGCTGAAATGAAATGTGTAGTGTTTAACGCCCGCTTTTACTACATACGGCACCGCAGGCGGTGACACCGATGATACATGAGATGAAGATGGAGCACCAGTGGAATGAGATGGCGGGGGAAACCGGAGGTCCCGGAGAAAACCCGCCCCTGCGCCGTGTTGTCCACCACAAATCTCACTTTTCGGTCGCCTGGGATCGAACCTGGGCCGCCTTGGTGAGAGCCAAGCGGTCTAACCACTGAGCCACGGCGCGGCCATAGCATGGATGAGAGTAGGAATATTATACTTAAAAGGATTGAGAAGTAATGAGGTAGGGATATGTGAATTTCGTGGAGATGAAGAAAGCATTGTTCATTACCTAATAGAATGTAAGGAGCTAACAAATTACAGGAGAAAAATATGGGATAAGGAATGGGACAGTGTAAGTAAAGAGATATTGGCGGTACGCATGCTAACGGGGATGAGAGAAAACAAAAATAGATGTATAGGAGATTTCTGATATAGGATAAGAGAAAAGTGGATTAAGATAAAAGAGGTAAAGTTCAAGAAGATATGGCATCAAGCTGCTCAGGAAAACCAAAGGCTTATAGCCAGGGAACTTGAGTCAGCAAGTAAATCTTACGGTCAGCATTTTATGTATTTGTACAGGAGGTATAATACAGCATGTTCTATGTTAAATTTTATTGTATTAAATTTGTAAGGGATACTGTACAAATAAATAAATATCAAATATTGACATACTCTCACAGCCGTCTGAACCTATCGAGTCTCCCAGGAAGCACGGACCATAATACGAGATGCAGACGTGGATGGCAGTGCTTATTCAGAGCTTTCCTTACTAAACCAGGTTGTGACTGAAAATATGGTTGGAAATCCCGAAGAAAATTTCATTCTAGCCATAAATAATGAATAGAGATGCCGGTAGCAGCATGAGAAGCAAAGTGATGTATTTAATGACTCGTGCAAAGTGTTTATAAATAAAGTTGGCATACATGTTTTGTTTTATGATCAAGTATTTTGTTTAAAACACTATTAAAGTTGACTTCCCGAGACTGCGAGTGCGTGATGGAATGTTTCTGGGCGTAAAAATCTTTAGTATGACTTCCAAAGGGAAGTAAAGCCGGTAGTGGCACGCAGAAGAACTTCAAGTCTGATAAAGAGGTCTCTAAGCAAAATTAAATTGCCGTTTACATCCAGTATAGAATGGGACGCCGATAACCATAATGATTTTATATATATAAGGGCGCTCAACTACGGCGGTCATCAGCGCCCTTTAAAAAACTAGTCATGGCAAAAGCCAGTTATAAAACTTTCTAAAAACTATACAAGTGTAACAAAACCTATTAAAAATACACGTACATAAAGGACATCAATCAAAACCTACTAAAAATTTCGCTCACTAAATCCTAAACTCTAAACTAGAAAATAATCTAAAATCCTTCTCCACGGGTCTCCACGCACGGCCTACACGTGGGTGGGCCTGTTGACCGTCTCCCTCAACCACGAAGAGGAGCCCACACGAGGGAGACTGTTGGCTCGGGACCCCGGGTGCGCCAAACCGTTACCTACCGAAGTAGGCCCCTGGGGGGTGATAACCATAATATTTAAAGAGCATCCATAAACGAGAACTATTTATTTGTTAAAGTTAGTATAACTGGTGATTGCCTTCACGCACACAAATTGCTTTAACATTATTAATTATTAAACCTATTCAAATTTCATAGCACAGTTTTGAAAGCCTTTCCTAAAACTAAGTCTCGGCAGACTCTGTTTAATCAACAACTGCCAATACAGGAAATCAATATCGTAAACAACTGCCCATCGGTTTATACTTTCGTAGTTGAATGAGTACGTCCGACCCATCGCCACCTCATTTATCAGATTCACTGTTCACAGTTGACCTCTTTCGAATTTTCCTCTCATCTGGATCAAAATGCTCATGGTCATGCTCTTGGTCCGGTTCCATATTGCCACATCCCAAAAAGTTACTTTCCACGATCTCTACATACATTTCTCTTTTTTCTAACAGAAAATTCCTTAAATAAACTCATAGAAAAATATATGTCAAATTCAAATGACCTTCTCTGACCACTTTTATATAAAGTTTACAGTCATTTAGCGCTTTTTTTTTTCTTTTCTTTTTACATGCTCTAGAAACAACTTTTGGAGTTCACTTGCCATGATTGCGGCGGGAAACTTTAAACTTAATGAAACAATAAGTGAAAACTTGTTTAAATTGTTTTTAAGTTCCTTCAACGTTAGGTCATATTCGACGGTATGGAATTGATGAAATGATGCTGAAATGAGCCCGGGGTCCATTTAACAGGACTCGGATTACTTCGGAGGGGACTTGACACGGAGGTCCAAACTTGGTCTATTGACGGAAACTTCCCTAGGCAAGCCAGGACAACAGACATCCCACCCTACTGAGGTTCTTTCGAATCACAGCCCCACCATGACACCTGGGTTCGGAGACCGGCAATCATCCTATCGGAGGAGGAAAATGAAATGAAATGTTTAGTATTTAACGCCCACTTTTACTACATACCGCACCAAAAGCGGACCGGAGGAGAAGGTGGTTTACTCAGAGCACATCATCCTGCCATGCACCGCCGAAACACCTGCCGACACTTCTATTCTGAAAGAGATAAAATGTAGGGGCAGAAAATTCGGGGGATGTAATTAACCTAGCCAGCAATCACTGGAAAAATCCCGAAAAACGCATGGCTCAGGTAGGAGGATCACGGGAATCGAAATCGCGCTTCCAGAATCCGAGCCACAGACAAAACCACCTGAGCTCTCCCGCTCGGTAGGGTCCATAGAACAATTTACCAGATATCTATCTTTCAAGATAAGGAAAACCCCCGAAAGAAACCGTATCCAGGTAACTCGTACTGACCGAAGTTTCAACTCGGGACCTCCTGAACTTGAGACAGATACGCTACCATCTATGCTACAGAGGCGAGCTTTATTAAAATTGCACATTATTTATTTACTTACTTACTCACTTACTTACTCACTTACTTACTTACTTACTTACTTACTTACTTACTTACTTACTTACTTACTTACTTACTTACTTACTTACTCACTCACTCACTCACTCACTCACTCACTCACTCAATCACTCACTCAATCACTCACTCACTCACTCACTCACTCACTCACTCACTCACTCACTTATTTACTGACCGACCGACCGATTGATTGATTGATTATTTAATAATTTTTTGAGTTATTTATTTATTTTTGTGAAAAAACTATATGTATAATAGGCAGGGGTGGTGATTTTTCGCAAATGCCATATAGCGAGATAAAGTGCGAAATTGACTCAAAATGCGATATAAATGCGAAATCGAAGATTTCCCAAGTAATTATTTTTTTCCAATGCTTTTTCTTCTGGACACTTTAACTGAAGAGTCTGTGGAATCTTTGCATGTTTAGAAAGTTATAAACTAGGTGGCCACTCTTCTAGAATGTGGAAAGCAACCCTTCCCGCTAAATTAGCTTATTGTTCCACCATTGCCCACCATTGCTTTGTAAGCCTCGGTAGCGTATATGGTGTGCCTGACGTTCAAGAGGTCCCGAGTTCGAATCTTGATCAGAGTGACTTACCTGGATAAGGTTTTTTCCGGGATTTTTGCTTATCCTGAAAGATGTATGTCGGTAACTGTAAGTTCCATGGACCCTGGTTTCATTTGAGCATCATTTCACCCAATTCATTCACCGTCCGAGCCCGCTTTGGTAGCGTGGATGGTAGCGTGTCTGCCTCACGTTCAAGAGGTCCCGAGTTCGAATCTCGGTCAGGGTGAGTTACCTGGACAATGTTTTTTCCGGGGTTTTCCCTTATCCTGAAAGACGAATGTTCGGTAACTGTAAGCTCCATGGACCCTGGTCTCATTTGAACATCATTTCACCCAATTCATTCACCGTCCGATATGACAACGATGGAGGACGTAAATTACACAAAAAAGTCCCTACCAACAGCGTAGATGCTGAAAGATATTTCAGTAAATATAATTTGATTGTTACATGAGAACTCAAATGACAGAACAGAATTTTGAAACATGTTCACTGCTTTCATTCAACAGCGTTACTGGAACAAAATTATGAGTTATGGCATGGGCTAATTTTGTACAACTTATTTTTATTGTGCTAGTTTTACATCAGTATGGATTTATCTTTTCTATGTCATGTAGTATGCTTTAGCCTGTATCAGCTTGTTCTATATTTCTGTGTATTGCTTTAACCTATATTAACGTAAAATAAATTGACACTTTATGCACTTTTAACTAACTGTTATTAATAACCCTCCATAAATGTATTTTGAATCTCTTATAAATAATATTAATATTTATCATCTAAAAAATTAAATTAAATTAAACTTTTTTTTCAAAATTCTATAAAATGCTAAATTGGAAATATATAAATGCTACATAATACTAAATATAAAAATTAAAGTGTTATATTTCTAATTTAAAAATGCCAAATATCATTACCCCTAATGATAATTAATCACCCTCGGTCCAACATATGACAATGTTATATACCTTAATAGCATTATCACACAGCTGTATTCTCATACTGGATTTCTCATTTCGCGACAGCAGAAGTTTTCATACTGCTTGAAGAATCCGATGTTTTATTCATCGTTCATATAAACAGAAAAATAGTTTTTGTCTCAGTGGTAGTTGAACTGTTGAGCGTGCCTGTTAACTGTGGCTCAAAAATAAGTGGCGATAAATGATGGAAAGAAAAGCATGCAAATTAGAGAGTAGGAAAGTAGTGAGTATTAAAAACAAGTGAAAATGAAGACGTTTTTCTTGATTTTTAAAGAATAAACAGCAGTTTAGGAAGGAGTTGATGAAACTGCGATTATAAAATATGATAGAAATACGACAGATTCAATCGATGATGCCCACAACTCTGATAACAATGTAGTTACAACCTGTTCGAGGAATGAATACAGACGCTTGCGTAAGCGCAGGCAGATAAGCGCTGTTACGTCATCAAAACCTGTACCGTTCGGCAATACTG
Organism: Mantis religiosa; assembly: GCA_030765055.1. Taxonomy (NCBI): domain Eukaryota; kingdom Metazoa; phylum Arthropoda; class Insecta; order Mantodea; family Mantidae; genus Mantis; species Mantis religiosa. The sequence continues at coordinate 90,005,538 of CM060957.1, forward strand.
AAATGTAGCAGTTGAGTCTTACAGTGAACGGGTTCGAATCAAATCACAATGTAAACACCGCCATATGCTCACAAAGTAGAACTTTAATATTCAATGTCTTACAGTTTTGTAAAGATATAATTATTGCCATAAATAGTGCTACAACAACGGCAGTGGAAAAATGGCAAGAACTGTGAATAATATAGTGAAAGAGATTCAAAGTTCAAAACTTTTCACATCGCCCACACCCATAAAGTTCGAACTCGAGTATGAAAAATGTCTCGTACAGAACTTTTCTCGAGTTTTGCCAACAGAGAAGAGAAGTTCCTACAGTTTGTAAACTCATGATCGCTGTAAAAGAAAAGATCTCTTTTGAAGGTAAAAGAACACATTCTGGGGAATACTTAAAGTCATGAGATATCGATTTCGCAAGGGGAAAAAATTAAACGTCGTGTTAACGTGCTGATGTGATGGTCAGAATGCCTGTGCTATATTCCCGCCTTCTCTAACCTCTCTAAACCGAGCTATGATACACCAGCTACCTCCCCAAACAACTGCATTCAATCGGCAGATATGCGACGAAGAGAGAAATAATATTTACCCTGCCATACCTGAAGAACGGTAGTTAGCATTTCATGAACTGCAGGCAAAATTACGTGACCGTATAAGTGAGTCATTCTTGAAATAAAGACCTTAACCGAGCGGGATGGCTCAGGCGCTTTCGTCTGCTGCTCGCATTTGGGAGGCCCGGGTTCGGTTCCCGTGGCCGGCCTACCTGACACTTGGGTGTTTTCGGGGATTTTCCCGGGTCGCCAGGTGAATGCTGGATAGGTTAATTACATTTTCCTAGTTCTCTGTCTTTCCAATTCATCTCCATTATCATTTCAGATCGTCCGTTATCTGGTGGCCAGGGAGTATCCGAGCTGTCCCAAAGGGCGCTAGGCGTCCTCCGAGGTGCTTTCCATAGGGCAAGACCTAGAGACTAACAAGCCCCCCCATCCGTTTTTCGATGGCGCGTTGCACCACACCTACAAGACGACAATTCCGGCCCTCGGGCGGAGTGTAGAACTGTCGGTGGGTGTCTCGGCGGTGCATGGCACTTCCTCCTCTAGGTCGGTTGACGGTCTCCGAACCGGCTGCTAGGACCGCTTCCGAACTACAGTAGGGGGAATATCCACAGTCTTGGCCTACCGGCGAAGGATTCCATCAAAGTCGTGTCGTGGCCCCTTGGGACGGCCACACTCTGACTCCTCTCGTATCATCCTTCCTCCCGGGGATGAGTCACTTGGGGGCATAGGTATAATAGATCAAGACTTGTCACAGTGCCGAATTCCCTCCCTAGTAAACCTAATCCTAATTACTCCGCAACTGGTTCAGATTCAGTTCTTACAACTATACAGTGTCCTTCTAATTATTTAACACATAAGTTCAAAATAAATCATACGTTTATAGATAACTCCTGCAGTAAAATAAATCATTACTTACTGAAAGGAGCGTCAAAAGGAGAGCATAGAAACATAAGAGTGAAAAGAAATATGACGTGGAGGTGAATAAACAAGCAAAGGACACGCGTTCTCTCCACTGCACAGGAAGTGACGTCAGCGCGTCGCCTACTGTTGTCATGACGATGCCACTTTTCTGTATTCTTGAATAGCAGGAAGCGATCAGAAAAATGTTTCGCGACAGCGATTTTTATTATTTATCATGTGAGGTATAGTCTCGACACACGCGCATAGGCTTGAACTTAGTTCTTTAGCTGAGATGTCGATTCTAATTACGGATCTATTGTTTTTACCGAATGTCCTAAGAGCCAGTCTTTTCTTCTTCCTCTTCTTCTTCTTCTTCTTCTTCTTCTTCTTCTTCTTCTGCTCCTCCTCCTCCTCCTCCTCCTCCTCCTCCTCCTCCTTCTCTTCCTGCTTCTTCTTGTATTGACTATTTGTATTATTTTACCAGAAGTTTTGGAAAACAGTATTATCCAAATAATAATAATAATAATAATAATAATAATAATAATAATAATAATAATAATAATAATAATAATAATAATAATAATAATAATAATAATAATAATAATAATAATAATAATAATAATAATAATAATAATAATAATAATAATAATAATGTTGGGATGTTGGCATCATCATTTCGTACCATCCTGAGATCGCAGTGATGTATGTTAGGAAGAGTTAATTAATTTCGCTTCATCTGTTAAGGAGCGTACTCCAGCATGGACTTGAGTTCATGAATTCCGACATTCATTATATAAAATTTTAGTGCGAAACTTCATTGATTTTAATTGTTTGCGGAAATTCTAATTTTAGTTCAGAGCTGCGAAATATTTGCTCTGCAAAATTTTCAGTCTAACTGCATTTTTAAATTAACATCCTACAATTTTAAGTCATATCGAACATTAATGAAATAATGCTCAAATGAGCCCAGGGTCCATAGAGCTTACAAGAAGCTATCACTGCATTCACAAGCTACACTGGTCCGCTACCCCTCAGAGATAATCCCTTCCGTACAATGCTGAGTTAGGATGCCCACTATAATGGACTCATTTTCGGGTACTTACAGCTATACTCCACACCTGTATTACCGATTTTTGGCATATAGGCCTCATATAGAGTAGAGATTATGCCATCGAACTCTCAAGTGAATACGGTATGAGCACATTGGTATGAGTTTCATTGTTAGGGTTACCCGACATTCATCTTTCAGAATAAGGAAAACATCAGAGAAAAAAGACATATAGGTAATGCCATCCTGACCGAGATTTGAACTCGGGACCTCTTGAACGTGAAGTAAAAATGCTACCATACGCGCTATACAGGCGTCCCGAAATAATGTCTGCAAAATTCTGCCATTCACATAACCTGATTTAAAATTCAAAGTCACTTTGAATGGTTTACGTGCCTTTCAGCTCTTTAAACATTCTGAAAATAAAATTTTCTTTAAGACATGAAGCTGAAACAAGGCTGGCATAGATGCAGCAGTCATTCGCCCTATCCTCCCAGAGTTTCCTCGCCATGGGATAGAAACAATACGTCTGCTGGCCTTCCGGCGGACGCAGCTCGAACCTTGGAGTAAGGTTTTGTTCCAGTTTTCCTTATACTGCAGCTTCGGCCTCATTAGCACACTGCAATTGTGGTGTCGCAGTCCCTGAAGTCTTGATAGTCCTAAACAGAATAAGAAGTATAAAGTGAATGGAGAGTAGTTTGAAAATTTTGATATCCTACTCGTTTGTTATCAACTGTACCGCTATCTGTCGTCAATCCACCTTGTTCGTGCTTTACCAGCTCTGTCTTCGTGCTCTGTGTTTCACTTTTTTTTTTTAAATTAATCATTTCTTCCACACTCGCCGTGTGTAGGCTAAGGTTTCAGTCTTGCAGAATTTTTCAGTCTGGCTCTACTCATCCAAGCTATAGCCTACACACGACTAGTGTGGAAGAAATGATTAATTTCCACCAATTTACCTAAAAAATAGTGGTTTAACTATGAGACCTGGGACTTAAGTACTTACAGAATTGTAAGTTGCCACAAAAAGATGGTATCTCATTGTATATGGCAACCCTCAGTGGTTTACCGGGAAACATAGGAGTCAGTTGGAGAATTTGGTGTCATAAGGCATATTGACCATAGAAGCTCAATGGTTAAGAGCAACCGACGGAGACCAGGTATTCCGTGGTTCAATTTCCCAGTTACGGCATTAAATTTTTCAGTCTGGCTCTACTCATCCAAAATTGTTTTATCGTGCATGATTCGGAACAACATACATAAGACTAAGCACTGCCATAAACTTATGTAATTTAATTTATCTGCCACCATAAGGAAAACACATCATTACGCGATACTCTAGTTATTGAAAAGTAGGTCTTTTATTGTTAGATATAAATAATATCTACAAAGAGTCGAATTATCTCTACCAGAGTCAATAAAGCAGGTCGAACAGAAGGATAAAGTTAAAATTTGCGAGACAACACATTAATCTTCAAGAACGCCTAAGTTCGTGAATTCCCGAGTTCGAATCTTGGTCAGGGTGAGTTACCTGGATAAGGTTTTCCTGGGGTTTTCCCTTATCCTGAAAGACGAATATCAGGTAACTCTAAGCTTAATGGACCCTGGGCCAATTTGAGCATCATTTCACCCATTCCATTCTTCGTCCGATATGACTTAAAATGATAAAGGACGTAAATAACAAAAAAAGCGCCTATTCTTTGAGTATCGATTACCTCGTAAATGGCTTAGTCCAAAGCTCAATTTTTCTTAGGTTATCTGAAAAACAAGAAACAAATATACGTCTACAGTGTAAAGAAATATGATTTATTATTCTGGTTTAATTGCATAATTAATATTAACGGTGCAGTTGTTAAAATGTAATACAGGTCCACAAGTGTAAGCTGAAGATGAACACCCGACAAAATCCATCATGACTGGTAAATTATTCTTGTTAATGACACCTAATAAAAGCATAGATTATGAATATTTTGTAAAACAACTTTTAATATATTTATAATTCATAGTTAAACTTGATTTCTTCTTACGTAACGAATAAAATTACGTATGGGACTAGAGAGGTTTGATATTTGTCATGGTTGGCGCTAATGCCTCGGTCGTTCCATTTCATTTGCTAATAAACATCAACTTACCTCGCAATTCCCATAAATAGCTATTGCATTTCCTTTTTAGTTTCTCTTCACATAATTCTCTCAATTGTTCCATAAATAGTTTGAAATATGTTAAATTTCTCCTCAATGTCTATGTTGTATTTAAATTAAAATTGGTATCGCTCTTAGGCATTTGAAGAGATGTAGATTTGTTTGAGAATTTATTTGTATTTTATTTATAAAAAAATAAACCACAAGCATGTTGAATATACATATACAACGGCATTGCTAACTGAATTAACAACAACAACAAAAATATTACAGCATCGGAAAAGAGAGTTTCTGCAAGACCAAGTATATATGTCAAATGCTTCCACACCAGTTATAATATTTTTTCATGTAATAAGGTCACTAACAAACATTGCAGGAATGGTTAACGTCCCAAAAATTTAGTTTGACGTAAATCATGTGATTTAATGGAATTCATATGTTTGTATAACAAAACTTTTTTGTATATAGGTATTTTATGGCTTTAATACAAAAGTCATTTAGAATAGGGAGGACTTCACCGACTATTCTCCGAAAATTCAAGATCTGCACACAAAGAACGATATTTATTTTAATTACAGCTTGATTGTAAAGTGGAATACACTTACATAAATGTTAAGCAATAATACTATACTTCTTGAATTTTACGTCTGTGGTAATAACACACGTGCTATTTCTTCTTTAGGTGCGTTTGATAATACCGATAGATTGTGTATTTTATTTGTCAAGAATATATATTTAATTAAAATTGTTAGAGCAATTTTTAGAAAATAAAACATTTCGAAAACTGTTGCTTATTAATTCAGTTTGGGGTGGGCGTTTTCTTGCAAAATTTCGTGTCGTATCCTTGAAATATAGCGAATGAAATATATGTTTGTATTTATGCGACTTTATTTTTTGAGTTATGTTGTTAAATTTGGTAGTAATTGAAAAATCTATCATTATAAAAAGACAAGTTGCTATATATTAAGAAGCTAAAACATGTAAAATAAAAACTGGTTTTATCCTTACCAAAAGACATGTGGTCCTAGGTTCATAACTTGATTTCATACCGCCAAATAAAAGATGACTACATCCGTATCCTGATTCATACTACAATTCTGTACAAGTCCGCTTTCTAGATAGATTATACCTTTAGGTAACGTTCATTATATATTTGCTTCTGGTGACGTCAATTGTCTCGTTGTTTTAAATAACACTGCAGTAACATTACTACTACGATCAGCTAGAAGTATTTAAGTGAAGTTTGTTTACATCCCTTGCTAGGGCGAACAATGGGAAGGTTTTTGTTCCCATGTAGTCATGCCATAGCAATTGATCACAGCGTCAGTCAACTTGTCACGTTGGTACAGACAGCGTTTCTCACAACTGAAGTCATCCAACATTTGTGTTTAGCTTTCACCTTTTCAAGAAATAGCGGAGCCATTGTAAGAAGCTAACAAAGAAACTATTACTACACGCATACCTGTATTCACTTGAGGGTTTGATGGCATCATCTCTGCTCTATGTAGGGCCTTTGAGCCAAAATTAGAGGGTGGAGTATAGCTGGAAGTACCCAAAAATGAGCCCAGAATACGTAGGAACATATAGGTACAACATGCAACACAGCATTGTACGGGAAGGGTAGCGGTCTAGACATGGCTTATGTAAGGAGCGCCGTCCCCCACACACGGGACAGAGCGTACGAGGGATGTCCAGCAGCTATTTGCAAGTGGCTGAATGCAGCACTTGTCAGGCTTCACTTTTGGGCGTCACGGTTGTACCCCGCAGCAGAGCTTTATATACAACAGTCATTATACCATCAAATTTTCAGGTGCATAGCGGTGTGAGTACAATGATGGTTCCCTTGTAAGTAACCATAAGTATCTTAGAAAACTTTACGGACCAGTCGTGTTTGTTGTAGGCATTAAAAGTGAAATTTAGTATAAGTTAGTGCTGTAAGATAATAGTTTTTGTTTGCTTCTCTCACAATGTAACAGCGCTCAGCATTTCCTAATTTGTGTATTTTTTACCATTTATCTAGTATAGTAGACTTCATGTAAAATTGCTTCACAACATTGGAGTGAAATATACAAATTTTATGGCACTTATAAATTGTCTCTTTTCATAATGTTTGCGTGTTTATAGCTTAAACGCTTACGCTTTTTGTAATGGCTTATTATCAACGTTCTATCGAAGTTTAATCTTTCTGTCGTAGTCAGTTACTCACTGATGTTATTATATATTTTGACAAATGACAACACGACGTTTACCAAACTCACTTTATTGGTTATTAAAACCGCTAAGTCCAATACTAACTTACAATCACTTCTACTTTTTACAAATAAACAGGCTAAACAGGGCAGTCCAGTGCTCCTTACTTCCCTGTTGCACGCATAAACTTTCACTGCTTGAACTTCTCGACGTTCACTGCACGCAAACTTTTACATCGCCCAACAAGTTTGATACTAACTGGTTAACTCATAACTCAACGGAGCCTTTAGCTGGCATTTGCGTTCCCGTTTTACAAGCTCACAGAACAAACGTTCCAGACACCGAAACCTCTTCAAACGTAGAGGAATACTAGGAAATAAGGCAGTTACATCAAAAGAAACAAGTTTATGTTTTACTAAATTTGCAAGATAAAGCTATAAAATTCACTCTAGAGACTGAAATTAATGGATTTCTTCCTTTTCTAGATTTAAAGATAATATGAAATAATAATAAATTAAACTTTGGTATTTGTAGGACGTCTACTCATATCGATAATTACATAAAAAGTAGAAGTTTTAACCCTTTTCCACATAAATTTGCTGTTTTAATAGTTTGATTTATATTTTAATAAATATACCCTTGAATAAAGAGGAATTAATAAAGAATATAAACATATTATTAATTCTGCTTTAATTAATGGTTTCAATAAAGACTTTATACATAAAAATTATAAAAATTTAAATATAAAAATCTGTTAATGACATTTCTACCCTTAAAAAGACGATTATAATTTAAAAAATGTACTTACCATACTTGGGTTAGTAAGCATTTAAAAAAATGGTTTGGTATAACTTAAGTTCTTCAAATATAATATTACACATTTACTGCGTTTCTTTAAAAACGATAAAATTCCTAATAATAAAATATCTGGTATTTATGAATTTAATTGTTTGCATTGTGATAAAGTTTATGTTGGAAAGACGAAACGTATTTTGGAAACCAGAACGAAAGAACATTTTCATAACATTAAGTACAAACAGACTGATAAATCGGCCGTAGCAGATCATTTTTGGTCATTTAACCATGAAATAAATCATGAATTTAAATTATTAAATCAATTAAATGTCCGATAGATTTCATGGTTTGAGAAAAGATATTTATTTTAAGAAATAAACATCGCGTAATGAATTTTGAAATACTGGCAGTTGATTCTGTTTTTAGATTTGTTTCATTTTCAGATTTTGGTAGTACTGACAAAAACATAGTGACATCTAGCGACTGTAACGTTGACAATGAGGTTGTTGAAGGCTCTGGCTGAGGATGTGAATAAATGTTTTACGAAATCACTTATCCTAATCAATTTGTAAGAAAACTTTCATTATATCTTATAAGATAAGTGAAGCTTTTATGTTACAAATATTATATTTGTATACACTGAGAAAGTATTATGAGCACTGTTAAATAGTTACAAATACCAACATTTGTAAGGTTTATTTTTTCAAATTGACATCCTTCAAAGTCGATCTGACGATGAATGAAATGGGTGAGATAATGCTCAAATCAGCTCCGGGTCCACAGAGTTTTAAAGTTACTAGATATTCATCTTTCAGGATAAAGGAAAACCCCTGAAAAAACCTTTTGCATATAAATAATCCTGATCAAAATTCGAACTAGAAGCCTCTTAAAAGTGAAGTAAATACGCTACAAGATATACCGAGTTCGAATCTGGATCATAAATGTAACTGAGTGGTTTCCACTTTGTATCATTCGGGTAACCTCGTCACTACTTACACAGAAAATGTGGTTACAAAGATATAATAACAGTTTATGTAACGTCAATATAGAGTTGTTTATTACCATTAAGCAACATAGACAAATATAATGAGGTAAAAATAGTCAAAACTAAAGAAACACCTAATTGTGTTATTACTTCACGATCAATGTCAGAGAACAGATCAATGAATATTATATGAACTCGCTGTTGTTTTGTTATTTTGTATGCTGTGAAAACAAAGGCTTTTGTAGGTGTTACATAAAATTAAATAGTTGTCTGAAATGGAATGGAATGTTTATTTTTAAGCTAGGCAGTAGTTTTCACCTTGTGTCACAGATTATCTATGCCAACTTTGTTTAAAATCGGTGTAAGGTGCCTATAAGTAACATACACACATCAGATTTTATATTTTTGAACTTGCAGTAGTGTCCACTGCACTGAATTCTACATATAAATATGGCACTTCAGTAGTTGAGACATTTGAAGAACGTGTTCTTAGGCCACTGTTGCACAGTATAAGCAATTGTCTAGCAACAGATCTGTCTCCAAGTCTGCTATTTGCTCAGTACGGACGACAGTTTTTAATAACGACGATATCCGCTCGGGGACAATGGGCCGTATCAACATCTGGAAGACATGGCAATTACTCCCGGATTTCGAGAGATTCCCGTGTTAGTTCACCGAATGAGGATAAGTACTGTGTACAAACGTTTCTTACGGGGCGAGTGAGGGATTGGCACAGTCTGATCTGGACACAGTCGTCATGTATTTGCGTACATATACTTGTTATTAATACATCTTACGATATTTAAAAACAAAATTGGATATCTTACTGCGTATTCTGTATTTGTAATACTGAAAAAAGTATATGAAATACAGAAGACGTAGCACAACTGCACGAAAAATCCAACATTGCAAGAAACCACTGAATAGCGACAGCGTGTTCAAAATAACACAAGTATTGAAAAATTCAAATGAATAACGAGTATATCGGAAATGGCCAGTGCTACAAAAAGGCATCTGCGATGTAAACTGTGTTTTAAAGAGACCTATTTTTTATCTGTGTTACAGTTTACCAGTTATACAAAATTATACAAAATTTCTCCCGGATGAAGAGGGTTTCAAAGAATATTCTCAGAAAATTTTCGATATGCATTTATTTGACATGACAATTTCTTAAACGTATGTCACTTCAGTAAAAATACAGGTATTTTTGTTGAAATCTAAAATTTCGGAAAATTTCTATGTAAAGCAGTTTGTGATGGCGGTTATTTTTTTACAGATATTTCCTGGTATAAGTTTGATAGTATACATTTGATAGTTATTATTTTTGGGTTCTAATGTATATACGCGTAACCTTTTTCTAATTTAGTGAGTCTTAAAACATCTAGAGCTTCTACTAAAATCTCAACATCCATTCTTCTGAAAAAATAAATTAATTTCGGTCATCTGCTGTAGGTAGAGAGAGTATAGTGGTTGGCTAATTAACCTGTTACGCAGGTCACATTACCCCTGCACGTTAGGCAACTATTTACACTTGGGTGTAAAGCAGGACTGCTCTTTTGCAGCGCCGAGCTACCTAGACCAGAGAACCTCAACTTGTCCCAAAGTAAGTTGCTTCGTTCCTAGGACCTCTAGGTGAAACAATGTATGTATAAAAAGGAAGCGGATAAGGAACCACGAAACAACAGTGGTCCTCTGCATAAGCGCTGTCATAATGAATATAATGAAAGGGATATAATAAGCTATTTTCAGTCTGATTTTGTAAACATAATGCTGATAGTAGTGCGGTTTTATTCTTGTTTAAATAGATTCAGAAGAAACAGCCACTGCTTAAAACACTTATGAACATGAAATACTTTTCTGGAGTATAATATTTAAAAAATCAGAAAAAGTAATAATTGGATCATATTCTTAAGTAAGCTTTTTTTAATATCTGCATGCATTAGGTTATACATATTCCTAAACAAATCAACATCCTGGTAACTTTTTAAATTTACATCTTCCAACGACTATTGGCGTGAATGAAACTGGTGAAGTGATGGTCAAATGAGCCCAGGGTCCATAGAGCTTAGGGTTACTCGACATTCATCTTTCAGGATAAGGCAAATCCCCGGAAAAACTCCTTATCTAAATAACTCACCCTGATAGAGATTTAAATTCGGACCTCTTGAATATGAGGCAGACACGCTACCTCCTATGCTACAGAGGCGAGTCCTCTTTCTTTATTTATGTAGTATCGCACCTTTAAATCTTCACATATAACATATGAAAGTCTTTTTCTTTCAACAACATTAGATTAAATGTTTTAAAATAATTAGAAAACAGATTACAATCCATAAAAATATAAACTACAATTTATCATTTTTGTTTAATTTAGCTTTATCAATTATAAAAAACGAGGGTGTTGAAAATGAACTTCCTTTTTATTTTATCCAACACTTATTTGTAAAGTTTTACTTTATTATTAGAAATTAACCTACTAAAGTAACACATTAATATTGAGAATGAATACAATTTTACTTTAACCACCGTATGAGTAAAATAAATTCGAGAAGCCCATATTTTCTTTCAGTGATAATGTAGCTTTCACCATGGAATAATAAGACCATAAGTTTGAAACTTTTACTTTAGAGATTTTTAATTAAAATATGCCAAAAGAATATTTTCACCTCGGATACCATTACATATGTTCCTATCACAGAACACAGCACACACCTTTTCGTATGTGATATAGATTCTCTTGCTAACAAATCTGATGAAACACTCTTGACTTTCTACAAAACCTTGTCTGGTGCAGATATCTCCTCTTTTTTCAGTAAAGTTATGTTAAGCATTATTTTTCTTAATTATTGCAAATCAATCATTGAATCAATTGCCTTAAGTTGTTATTAAAACTATACCAACAATTAAAACAAAAGAGTAGCCAACATCGAATCTCTGATATCAGGTATTAGCGAAAGATGTTTGTGACACACATCCAGCCCGCCTTGGTCTAAATAGCCGTGTTCCAGAAAATAAAATTACAAATAATTTTCCTGTTTTACTATAGTTAAATTAAAAAGTAAAAAACGTTTTTAATAATTAGGCTAAGGAACATTGTATGGTAGTAGTGAATCAAGACTTATTTATAAACTCGCGGAAATTACTCTACTTGACTCGTCTCGCATGTCGAACCTTCCACTCGTGGATAAAATACATCCTCATTCACCACTGCCATACATAGCTATTATTATTACAAAAAAGCAACTGTTACTACGAAATAAATTGACAAGAATCATATTCTCAAATTAAATATTTTTTCATGGATGTTATTTCTTAACAATTACAAATTAAGCTTCATATTAAAATATTACAAACTTAGTAAGTTTTCCTAATATTTATGTAGGCAATATTAAAAGAACTTTTCTTTTTTATAACTCTGTTTGTTCAACTTTTATGTATGTACTTAAAATATCACGATAGGTAAACCATTTTCGCCTTTTCAGGCGTTCCAAGGAACCTAGTAAATATTTCTGTCACCAAAGGGTGTAAATAAGAATTTCATATCCTAAGCAACTGTATAGCAATACAAAAAGGAGGGGAATAATATTAGAGAGAACATTGAAATTCTGGTATAAGTGTATTAAAGGGCAGGAAGGGGAATTATTGAATCTGTGCATGAAGCAACAGAAAAGCATTAAAAATACAAATAGTTGGTGGTCGGAACTGGAAAGAATGATATTAAAGATAGGCATGGGAGATCTATGGAGAGCAGAGGAGAAAAATTATAGCGGTTTTTGGAAGGAAGTGAGAACCAGACTACAAGACATAGATAGGCAAGATATATGGGAAAGTATAGAAGAAAATAATTCTTTGAAATTTTATAAGCAACTAAAGACAGAATGGGGTAGGGAAAAATATATAGATCAATGTGACAAAACTGGAAGAGAAGGTATAGCATGGATGAGAGTAGGTATATTATATTTAAAAGGGTTGAGAAGTAATGAGGTAGAAATATGTGAATTTTGTGGAGATGAAGAAAGCACTGTTCATTACCTGATAGAATGTAAGGAGCTGAAGGAGCTGACAAATTACAGGAGAAAAATATGGGATAAGAAATGGGACAGTGTAAGTAAAGAGATATTGGCGGTACGCATGCTAACGAGGATGGGAGAAAAGAAAAATAGATGTATAGGAGATTTCTTATATATGATAAGAGAAAAGTGGATTAGCATAAAAGAAGAAAAGGTCAAGAAGAAATGGCACCAAGCTGCTTTGGAAAACCAAAGGCTTGTAGCCAGGGGACCTGAGTCAGCAAGTAAATCTTAAGGTCAGCAATTTCATGTATTTGTACAGGAAGTATAATACAGCTTATTCTATGTTAAATTTTATTGTACTGAATTTGTAATGGATACTGTACAAATAAATACATATAAAATAAATATCATAAGTATAGCAATACGTAATGGAGTTTAATAAGTTCCAACGTTAAAGAGTGCTTCCTCAGTAGCTCACTTCCTATATGCAACAAATCTAGTGATATCCCTGCCCACTATTCTTGTGACCGTTACTGTGTAACCAGTTACTTTCGGTGCCTGTCCTGTAGCCTTTATAGTCTATCATTAATTACCTAAAAACCAGGGGCGGACTGTCATTGAGGGCCAGAAGGGACAGGTCCCTCCGATAATTATCACGCAACTTATAGGCATGTTTTAATTTGAAGAAAAAATAGTTATATTTTATTGAATTGTAATAATTATTCCAGCAATAATTTATTATACCGTAATTCTTAATGTTTATCGAAACTTGCAACCTACGTTATTGTACACGACAACCGCACTAGTTTCCTTCGCGAAGCAGAACATTGGGCCAGATTACAAGGACCGCGGTCACTCCTCACTTCTCTATACACTTTGCATGTCAAGTGCCTATACCTTCCTCACTCCCCTACTCTCGTCTTCCTCTATCGCTTACTGCAACGCTTGGGGCCACCTAGCTTCGGCCCGTTACATGAAGTTTAGCATTCGTGTGAATGTTGTTGGAATCTTTATTGTTTGGTAAACAAAATAGTGTAGCGTAAAATGAATAGAGTGTATTATGAAGCGAAAAGGATGGATATCGCAGGGTAGAGCCGGGCAGAGCACTTTATCCTCAGGGTAGAGCAATGAGTTCCGCCAAAGGGTATGCGTGCATATGTATAGGAGTAAGGATGGTTCTAATGACACTGGAATGTAAGTTTCAAAGTGGTTTAACGACTATATCTTTTTATCATCACATCAAACTCGAAGTTGGCGACCAAGGGTTACCAATATCCCTGTTTAGAATTACCGTATGTAGAATGATTATTACTCGATAACACTTAATTCGTTATTCAGTATGAACCGACAGATATCTTCTCTCATCGCTTCTGGTTTGCCTTCGCCCAAGACAGAAGCAGATGACCGTCTTAATAGGCTGCCAGCCACGGTCTGTCTCTCCCACATAGCTGCGTGTGTGTGATTTTCACCTCTTGAAGCCCTTTATTTACACCAAAATTCCCTTTTGTGACTATTTTGTCCATTGTGATTATAAGTCTTGGCCATGCCATAATTAAGGGTCCGAAGAATACCTTTTCAAACGAAGTCAAGAGTCATTCAGTGAGAATCCCTGCTAGGAACACTGTTTCTCCAGTGTTTTTTGTTAAACACTCCACCATCTGCCTGCACGTGTTGTAACAAAGATACCTACACTATTTCTTTAAAATCCATTACAATTCTCCACTCATTCCAATCCTTAATTTCGGTATCAATCATTTATTTAAATGTCCCTTTTATTCATTAAAGTTAGAAGAAGAATGGAAGAAGAATGGCGAAATAAGATCAAATAAATGAAATTTTGTGAAAATATTGGTACAGCAACAGAAGCATTCACTTTTGAAATGTTATGCGAGAACCAAAGTAAATGTTTAGCTTAATCTAAAAAAAGCTTTTTATTTTTGGTACAACAGCACATTATCTGCAGTGCATACACTTAAATATACATTTTTGGTTTACACCCTCTAAAACAATTGCTTGTTAGACTAACGCATCGAGAAATAGTATTAATAAACACAACAAGAGAGTTTTAAACAGGATATTTGTTCTTAAAATAATAAATACGACCCAGTATGGCATTTAACGTTAATCCTAAAGTTTTCCAGGATTTTCCACGAAAAACTTATTTGAAACCCAATGTAATTAATGCGTTTGATCATAAAAACTTTGATAAAATGAAATGTTTATTTCACAATATACACTTGAAAGCCGCAGCTTTTAGTAAGTTGAAAACATTCGCTGAAAATGAAAATCCGCCACTTGTTTCTCCGAGTGAGTGAAGAATCATGAGCCGCAGTTCTGATGCAAAGGTTATTAGATACTGCGGATGTCGATCCCCTTAAATCAGTTTTGATATTTCTTTTCTTGTTTCCATAGAGATTTCAATGTACCCTTCAGTAATAGAAGTTCCTAACCTCCAAAACGTTTTAGCGTAACTAGATCCGCTCCTCTATCGCTAGTTTGAATGAAATATATTTGTTCTCATACTGCTGCCCAGATTTTGCTGGTAGCAACTCCCATTTAATATGTGTAAACTTGCACACATACACCAAGCATCAGTGCTCCAAGTAGACTTCGGACTCTCGGCCCTTTCACAGTTTAATGGTTCTGACTCAGAAACTTCTTCAGAATTTTCGTTCATTTTCAGTCTCAATTTGTTTAGAAACGAGCGTTTAGAATAAGTACTGCATCTATATCTGCCATCTCTATTAATACGGTCAAGGCTTTCAAGTGGCTGTGATAATTCAACAAATGCGGCTGGGGCTTTTTTAATTTCTACAGTTTTAGTCATATTGGAGATGAATGAAATGGGGGAAAGTATGCTAAAATGAACTCAAGGTCCATAGAGCTTGGAGTTAGCTGACATTCATCTTTCAGGATAAGAGAAGACCCAGAAAAAAACCTATCTAGATAACTCACCCTGATTGAGATTGAACTCGGGAACTCTTGAACGTGAGGTAGACATGCTACCGCCTACTCTATACGGGCGGGCTATTTATACAATGAATTATATTACATTACCCTATTCATCTCTTATTTTGCGTACTTGATATACAAATAAATATTTTAAGTGTAATATATTACCAATGTTTTTGTAGTATCTTACATAGAATACGGTTAGAACTGCCTCTTTTTCCTTGTTTTTAAAGAACAATGTATTATTCTGAACAGCAGTGCATGTACAGTATATTTAGTAGTTTCGTTGTCATTGATGAATTAAATGGAGACTTTTTTCCTCTCTTTCTTTCTCTGTGCTTGCCTCTATATGCCCTATGTTTATCTTATTATCTTTCATTCTTCTCACCCACTCTTTCCCCTTCTACAGCAATTTCTCTGGCCTTCTTTCAATCTCGCAATGCTCCCGTCCCGTGGCTTTCCATGTAACGTAAACTTCATGCGTTGTTTAGAAAAGCTATAAAACTTTTTCTTGGAGTAATAATAAAATTAATTAAATAAATAGCAAAGAATGTTGCGGCTAATCCCTTATACTTCTATGGCATCGGAGCTGTTAAGTTTTCCGTGCTAACTCGTATGTACACGAACTACACTATTGAAAATTCAGTTAAGTTTTCAAATCTTAACAAAGTTATACCAAAACCGAAACTTATCAATATCTAACATTAAAATGAAATTTTCCATGCAACAAAACCTCAATAATAAGCGATAGCTTTAGAAATGTTTGACGTTCCGATATTTACTCTCACATGACTTACACTACTCACTCTAGTATAAACTATTCCTACAAACGCATTAAGATACCATAGAACCGTATTCCCTAATCGAAAACTGTTTCACGACGAATCACTTCCGTTATTGTTAAAATATGTGCCTACATGCAGTGATAAATACGCATATTTTCTTTATGAATATGCATAGAAAAATACAAAGAGAAGTTCTTATCAATAACTAAACAATTACAAGAAAGGTTTGGCTAGCTTTACTGCAACTGCATATTGCTTTATTATATTTTGAGTAACTTACAGTTAATCTTGAAATTTAGAATTCATCAATTCTAAAGAGCAACCTCAGAAAAAATGTGCTTGTTTGTCTGTTAAAAAGGATAACTGAAAAACCAAATGTCACACAAATACGAAACTTGGTATATAAGTCCAGAGCTTTTCTAGTTTATGACAGCAAATTTTCAAGAAAATTCACCAACCTCAAACTTCTAAACTGTACATTTACTTTAGTTTTGATTTCCTCAACATTAAAGTAAATTAAAATCCATAAGCCACCATTAATTACAAAAATGTACTCATAGTATTACGTGGTTGCTGTTCCTGAACCACGGTTATCTTATATAGTTTTTATGTCAAAAATGCAGTGGCTTTTCAAGCCGAGAATTCTGAAAAATCTGTTTCCTATGATAACCTACTTAGACATTTTCTTGGGCTGCGTGCTAACTTTTGTCCTAACTCATCGAAATTTACTCTGTATGCACATGGCCAGTTATTTTGAGTTTCTTATTAAGAACAGAACCAGTGCCTCTGAATCACTTTACCAATTTACGAACTGTCTACTCTACAAGACTCTGTTCGCATTAGTGATCATAGATAAATATGCGGTGTGATAAAGTATACATACATTTTGGCATTATAACAGAAATAATCTCTATTTGACCACAAAGAATTTGACAGGAACCCGCACTAGCAATGGCCAAACATGCACTGACGCGGAGAAAGGCGGTTGCCAGGAACGTTGAGAAGCTGTGTGTTCATGTAGCTACCTCCCGTCGGCCGGCCACCAGTGAAAAATAAGGCATAAAAATCACTGTAGATAGATAAAAATTCTTCTATGCCAATGTTACTTTTTCGCTTTCAAAAATGTTATCAAAGGTCAGTTTTAAATCTATATTTAAAAAACTATTATTTGAAACATTTAAGAGAATATAAAGTTGGAGAAAGAATTAACACTATTTGAAATTCGATATAAGTGATTCTAAAAGAATGTAGACAACACAGACCAAATGGAAAATATATTAATTTAACTGGCAGAATGGCTGGCTAATCTGAAGAACAATTTAAAATGCCTAAATATCATGAAGTTTACGCAAACTGTTTGCGGAAGGTTTTTGGGGAGTAGATCCTGCATTCGCAGTGATTTAATGAAACGCGTGTTGAGGGATCCGAGGGCGAGACAATAGAAACGAGAAGAGATGAACTGGAAGGAACCACTTGTTGGGAACTGCGGGAGGGGAGGGGAAGAGAGCAGACACTCATTTGTCAGGCAGGATCACCTAGCTTCGAGGTTAAAAAAACTACCGCAAGAGAGATAAAAAGTGAACGCAAGAAGTCAAATAAGAATGTGAGGGAAAAAAACTTATAATTCACATGATTTCTCTACCCATTCCAATATAAAGAAAGTTTATTTATTTTTAATCGGAGTAAATACGACAAACTAACGTGATAGATTCCATGTTCTTTGCATGGTGACAACGGTAGGAAAAAATCGAATAGAGATCCCTACAAGAAAAAGAGAGATATAAGTACAGTGAAACCTCGTTAACAGAGCTTTTTAACAAAGACCAATTTTGAAGGAAAAACAACATTATGTTGTTTAGCGTAGTAAATTAAGGTTTGTTTTACAGACAATAAATTGCTATTCTCAGTAGGTACATTACTCCAATTCTCGTGCCAGCAGTCAGATTCATTATACTCACCCCACCTGTATGGGACCAGGTTGGAAGAAAAACTTTGATAAAGTCATGGAAAAGGTTGTGGCCTAGTGTGTGTGACTTGCCAGAAAATACGATTGAAGAAGAAGAAAACATAAGCGTGGAAGAAGATTTTATAGAACATTTTTAAAAATATCAATGGCTTTTCCTATGTTAATGATGAAGACGTTGATAAAGATGAAGGTTATAAACCCATTACAGAGGAAGGCATTATTGCATCATGCAGTGTTACGGAAAATTAAGATGAAGAGTATTGAGATTCAGACAATGTCGATGAACCAGCTATGATTATGACCCTCGCACAAGCAGTAGCAAACAGAGAAATTGATGCTTTATTTCGAGAGATATACCGAAACATTGCCAAATGAAGTTCTAATGTTAAAGCGGATGCGAGATCGCGCTGCTCGTAAGCGATTCACTAAACAGAGACAGCAGAAGCTCACTGTCTGTTTTACTACAGACTAGTTTGTAGTACAATTCAAATACATAGGCTATCACAATATACGAGGTGGGACCCAAAAGTAACCGGACTCCGAGGGCGCTGCCACTCGTAGACGTAGTGCAGGGTTCTCACGCTAGATGGTGTGGGTAGAGACCTTTATAAAACAGCTGTGCAGACGGCGTCAGTGTAGAGCTGAACGTGTAAGTGTGTAATTGTGTTTCTCTGACTGTTGGCGGGTTACCTCTGCGAAGTCGTTATGGCAACTTTAAAAGAACAAAGAGTGTGTGTGAAATTTTGTTTCCTGCTTAAAAAAAACTGCAACGCAGACACACCAAATGCTCCAGGAAGCTTTCCAGGAGGACGCTGTGAGTCACACACAGGCTTTCGAGTGGTTTAGGCGCTTTAAACGTGGTGAGATATGTGTTGAAGACCAAGCTCGTTCTGGACGCCCTTCAACATTGCGAAATGAGGAGAACATTGAAAAGGTTCGCCAAAAGATCAAAGAGGATCGTAGCCAAACGATCGACCAAATTTCAGCAGCGACAGAAATCAGTTGGAGCTCGTGCCAGCGGATTTTGAGGGAGGATTTGTACATGAGACGTGTTGCTGTTAAATTTATTCCGCGCCTTCTCACACAGGATAACAAACCATCCGCATGAATGTGTCAGGACTAGAAAACAGAGATTGCACGTGATCCAAACTTCTTGAACAAAGTCATTATAGGGGATGAGAGTTGGTGTTACGGTTATGACCCAGAAACCAAGCAAGCGTCAAGCCAGTGGACAACTCTCCCAGACAAAAAAAAAGCAAGGCACCTGAGGTCAAATGTGAAGACGATGATCATTGTCTTTTTTATGTTCGTGGAATTGTGCATCGGGAATTCGTACACCCTGGCCAGACTGTTAACCAGCACTTTTACTTGGATGTTTTAAGGCGTCTGCGAGAGGATGTGAGGAGGAAACGTTCGGAACTTTGGCGTTCAGGTGACTGGTTTCTGCATCACGACAACGCTCCAGCACACATGGCCTTACGAGTGACCCACTATTTGGCATCTCAGAGGTGGTCTGTCGCTCCCCACGCTCTGTATTCGCCGGACCTAGCCCCATGCGACTTTTTCCTATTTCCACGAATGAAGAAAACGCTAAAAGGGGAGCGTTATGACCATGTGGAGGCGGTAAAAACAGCTTCGCAAAGGGCACTGGACAATATCAAACTTGAAGAGTTCCAAACATGCTTCCAACAGTGGGAAAAGAGACTTGACAAGTGCATCGCATGTAATGGAGAGAATTTTGAAGGCGATTGAAGTAATTTTGTAAAACGATTCATCAATAACGTTTTATGACAACAATCCGGTTTCTTTTGGGTCCCCCCTCGTATACAGTATGTGTTTTCAGGTAACAATATGGCGATAGTAATTTCTAAACTCCATTAAAAATATTGTGGTGATGACGTACATGGCTTTTTATCGTTGTTCTGTTATTCTCTGGTTGACCCGAATTTTCGTTAACCCGGATCGGCCATGGTCACAGTTGACTCGGGTAAACGAGGTTTACTGTATTTAAAAATTTAAACCAGTAGCAGTCCCAAAGTCACGAGTAAAAATACGGCGGAGAGCTATGGTTTCCTTTTTAGGCGTAAAATTCCTTAGCGTGGCTTTCTTCGAAAGGGAAGTAAAGCCGGTGCTCTCGCTTTGTAGGTTTGCGGTACGTACAAGAAATCAAACCTGAAATAAGATTTTTGAAACATGGTAAGGAGGCATCTGAGCAAAATTAATCGTTCTCTCACGTTAAATATAGCATGGGACGCTCAGAACTACAGGAGTTAAAGAGCGTTCATGAATAAAAACTCAATGCATTTACAGGATTTAAAGTGTTTGTTTATGGACTAATAATTTATTGTGATAATAATGTAACTTTACTTCATAAATGTTTCTGTTCTTCAGTCATCTAGGTTTGGGCCGATTTACGATTTTTACACCACTATAGTTAGGATTTTTAATGGAAATTTTGAAATAAAGTTTACTGCATAAAAAGATCACCCCAAGGTAAAAGGAAAGTTAATTTTAATCCTGGAAATGGTTTCTTTTAAATATCTGCATAATGTACATGAACATATCGCATAAATTCTTCACGGTGTGAAATCGTCTAGTTGAAAGATATTAAGTCTTTCAGTAAGCATATTTATACTATTCTAGGAAAAGTTATACTTTCGTTTTTTAAGAGAAAATTTGCATTTCTTGATGAAAATACAAAATGTGTTTTATTTGATTGGTTAGAGGTGTTATAAACATACTGCATACGTTGAACACCAGTGGAAGAGTCAGATGGATTCAGGTTAACTGTCTTTTGGAGAGCCTGTAGTGTATTTATAATAGGAGAGTGAGCTCTTTTTCTTTGCAGTTTTGTATAAAAGTAGTGGGGATGCCAAATTGATTGTGATGAAGAACCTGAGAATATCAAGAGCACATCAACTGCACATCAAGTATTTCTCAGATAATAGCAGGATATACAAAATTAGATAGAAAATCTTGAAATAAGACAACTGACCATAATAGAATTAAATAAAACAATAAGCGAATATTGAAAGAATTGGCACAAAACACTTTGACATGATGCCAGAAGATAGGATGCCCAAAGCAGAATAAAAGTGTAGACCCAGAAGGAAAACATGGAGTGAACAAGACTTTGAAGCCGAGACAGGTTAAAATGTGCCGTGAAGAAGAACAAGTAGCCTTTCCCCATATCATCGAGCTTTTAAGTGAAGCCTGCCTCGGTAGCGTAGGTGGTAGCGTGCCTCCTTATGTTCAAGAGATCCCGAGTATGAATCTCGGCCAGGGTGTTATCTGAATGAGCTTTTTATTCTGGGGTTTTTCCCTTATCCTATAACATGAATGTCTGGTAAGTCTAAGCTCTATGGAACCTGGGCTTAATTGAGCATCATTTCATTCATCGTCCGATATGACTTAACGTTAGACGACATTAATTAAAAAACAGACAAATGTTCTCCCTTTAAAATATATATTTGAATAACGTTTAAGAAAATATTAATTAAATATTTACGCCTTCGTAGCTGTTCTGTCACTGAAATTTAAAACCTTATGTCTAAAATTGTATTAAGCAAAGTTCAAATCACTAATGTGCAGTAACATATTGGAAGCTGTAGTGAGGAAGCTTGAGGTTCACCCTGTCATATCACTAATTGCCGCTCAGTTGACCGCGAGGAAGCAAGTCAATGGAGCGTGTTCAAAACGCCGGTGACAGATTATCTTGATATGGCCACATTTCCGGTATAGAGGCTCTCAGACCCGCTGGAGACGTGGCACTGGTGCAGTGCAACATTCGAATATGAGACAGGAGCGCCCTACTTCATATGCAACCAGCAACGTTTGAAACTCTGTGCAACTAGAGCCGGAACGGAAGTGGAAGATGAATGCGTTATGCACAATCTTTCTAGAATACCAGCCAGAAAGAAGTCTTTTTTATTATTATTTTAATAATTCATTTCGATTATGGTATCGGTACAATATGCAAAATCGATATTGCCCTTACATATATTATGTGTTTATAACCAACCATTTCTTCGTGTTAACAAGCCGAAAAATATTACTTTAGTGGCTTAAACCTATACATTCCACTACGTAAATATAAAAAAAAAGAGCTTTCCAATGACTATTCCAGTAAGAAACGAAATCATTATATTCTACTTGTAAAGTTTACTATTCAAAGTGTCTACGGTAAAACGTTGTAAATCGTTTGACTCTTACAAAGAACTTAACATTCTTACAAGATCTTTTTGAGTGATACTGTTCTCTCACTCGCTCACCCACCCACCCACTCACTCACTCTTCGAAGTTGAGGGTTCAACGCCGACGGAAGGCGATGGATTTATTCGGGCTTAGAAATCCTTAGCACGTTTTCCTTTGAAAGTGAAGTGAAGCCGGTGGTCCGTGGAACGGCTCGTAAAACAGCTGAACCTTGATAAAGAGGCCTCTGAGCAAAAGTAAACAGTCTTTCTCGTCCTCAATTAGGACACTGAGAACCACCGCAGTTAAAGAGTTTCCATAAATGAAAATTCAATTTCAATTACTCACTCATACAGACATTTACTCGCGGACTTTTTGTATTATTTTGTTTTTTAATTCACACTACCTCATACAATACGACTATCTGTTCGCTCTCCATATAGGAGGAGGACTTGCAGCAACTGGAGAGGTGGGATAGGCAGGACAATACAGGGAAGCAAATCCAATGGAGGCGATTGGTAGGATAAGGATTTTGTGGGAAGGAGTCGAAGACAACTCCTGAAAAGGAAAGACGCTTTTAAAGTAGAATTAGGGAGAAAAGTAAAATTAGTTTGTTTTCATAACATTAACTGACTGGGGGTACACGGTTAGTCTTGTGTATCGAATTAATTAATGTATTTATCGTCACCAGTTTTTAGGTTAAGCTATCCTATTTATTATAATTTGTAAAGTCATATCTATTCCTGATAACTACATAGTAAACAAGTCCTGATATTCGCGTAAAAGGATAGAAACATCGGTCTGATTTTCTTAACCTCCCACCCCAACAGTCCTCTAAGCTCTAGTCGATTCATTTTTTATAATAATTACATTAATTGAAATTTTAAACATTTATTTCTGGTGTTTGATCCCACAAAAGTATCAACATCACTACCACAGATACGAGTACATAGTATTATAAAAGTTCCACAGTATTCAAATAAAGCAAAAATCCTTAACCTAGCTAAATAGAGATGAAGCTGATGAATATGTAAACTCCGCACATGCAGGCCAGCAAGTTGTCTTTAGACAAGACACATAACCTACAACCACTGCGAAATACGTATAATCTTCTCAGTTGTTAATTATAAAGCATGTCTGTTCACGGATTTCGAGAGTCATCCTTTTTCTCTTTTTATAATAACAATATTATACCTAATGGATATATCACTATATATTGAGCATATTCTGCTAAAGAACTCTTGATCAGAGCAAAATTACAACAAAAGTCTCTTACAAGAGGATTATTAAACTATTTTGGTACTAACACCTAGGAGGCGTTGTGGCCGAGTAGTTAGATCACTCGTGCATCTCCAAGGCAGCTTGGGTTCGATCTCAAGTGTCGTTATGTGGAATTTGTGGCAGACAAAAGTGTCACCTGAGCGGGTTTTCTTCAGATTATCTGGTCTCCCCCGCCATTCATTACACTATTTCATTTCATCCATGTTGCCCTCATTTCCCATTCTCTCCTTCGTCATTCTCATACCAAGCTGATCACCGATCCTGATACTCTCTCTGGATACCTTTAATTTACTTCCTTCAGTGCTAGCTAATATCGGACGATGAATGAAATAATGCTCAAATTAGCTCAATGTCCTACCTGACATTCATCTTTCAGCCTAAGGGTAAAAACCTTAGCCAGATAGCGCGTCCACCGAGATTCGAACTCAGGACCTCTTGAACGTGAGGCTGAAACGCAACAGAGACGATCATGATCCACAGTTTGTTCTTCGGTGGTCATATCAACCCCAGGTGTCTTACTTGTGAGTCCTTCGTCTTGCGGAGAAAGAAAGCATTGGCATGTTAAGCTTACCAAATACTTTTATATATTTCGTGGCCCTTTGGTCATCAAGGAACAAATACATCCATCAAGATGTCAAATTCACTCAAATACATACACAAAGATAGTCAACTTTTTTTTTTCTTTCTTGATTGTTAAATCGTAATTTTATATTACAGTGGAACCTCGTTAACACGGACCTCTAACCCGGACCAGTAGCTAAGTTACTCGAATTCTCGTGCTAGTGGGCGAATTCATTGCACTCACCCCACCTGCTTGGGTCCGGTTGGAAGAGAAACTTGGATAAAGTCATCTAAAAAGTTGTGCCCTAGTGTGCGTGTGTGTGTGTGTGTGTGTGTGTGTGTGTGTGTGTGTGTGTGTGTGTGTGTGTGTATGTGTTTGTGAGTGTGTGTGCGTGTGTGTGTGTGTGTGTGTGTGTGTGTGTGTGTGTGTGTGTGTGTGTGTGTGTGTGTGTGTGTGTGTAACTTGCCAGAAAATAATATTGCAGAAGAAGAAAACATAAGTGTGGAAGAAGATTCTATAGACATTTTTAAAAATATCGATGAGTGTTCCGATGTTTTTGAAGAAGACATTGACAGTGACGGAGATTATAAACCGATTACAGAGGAAGGCATTAATTCATCATGCAGTATTACTGAAAATGAAAATGAAGAGTTCATATTCAAATTCAGACAGTATTGATGAAGTAGCTGTGGTTATGACCCTCACACAAGCAGTAGCAAACATAGAGAAATTGATGTTTTATTTCGAAAGTAAAGTCGAAACATTGCCAAATCAACTTCTCATGTTAAAGCGGATGCGAGATTGCACTGCTCGTAAGCGTTACACTAAAGCTAATACATAGTGCTAATACATAGGCTATTACATTACTTACAGTATATGTGTTTTTATGTGAAGTTGTGGCGATAATAATTTCTAAACTCTATTAAAAATATGTTGAGATTTGCATCTTCTTTATTGGTTTTCTGTTATTCTATGGATAGAAATAATATCTTTCACACTAGCCGTGTGTAGGCTAAGGTTTGAATGAAAAATTCAATGTCATAACCGGGATTGAACCACGGATCTCCCGCACTCCATGTGGTTGCTCTAAACCACTGAGCTACTATGGCCAATATGCCGACATGACATTAAATTCTCCAACTGACTCGTATGCAGAGAGTTCCGTGGTTCAAATCCCGGCTATGGCATTGAATTGTTTAGTCTGGCTCTACTTATTCAAACCTTAGCCTACACACGGCTAGTGTGAAATAAATGATTATTTCCATAAATTTATATAAAATAAAACATAGTGGCTTAACTATGAAGCCTGGGACTTAAGTACTTACAGCATAGTAAGTCACCACAAAAGGTGCGTGTCTCATAGCATATGAGAACCCATAGTGGTGTACCGGGAAACATACGAATCAGTTGGAGAATTTAATGTCATGTTGGGCATATTGGCCGCAGTAGCAGTGGTTTAGAGCAACCGCACGGAGAGCGGGAGATACGTGGTTCAAACCCCGGCTATGACATTTAATTTTACAATCTGGCTCTACTTATTCAAATTCTATGGATAACCCGGATTTTCGTTAATTCGGATCAACCCTGGCCCCAGTTGATATGGGTACAGAGGTTTTACTGTACTTGAAATGAAATAACGACGTTTGTCTTGTTATACATGCTTTTTATGTAAAGTAACAACTCCTATTTACTACTCTATGGTAATCTAAATGGAAAGTTAAAGCCTTCGTGGCAAAGATATTCTTTTATAACTAATGTTTTCGTATTCTGGGCATAGGCCTTATAAGTCATTTTTTGCCTTTTCGTAATTTTGGCCAAAGTCGTCAGAAAGAATAAAGCTTTTAAATGTTGAAAGGATTTTCAAAAGTCTTGAAATTAACCTAGGAAAACATATATACTAAAATGTCTCTTCTTAGTGCAGATGTGATAAAGCAGGTGATGTATTTATCACTTAAGAACCAATTACAGCTTCCCTTCCTTACACATATGAACATCTTCTGAAAGTTTCGAAAACTTTGTCGTAATGTGAGAAGAAAATAAGAAATAAAAATTACATTTAAAGATTTAGCAAGTATCTGATATCCTCTGTTGTTATTCTTTCTTTTTCTCTAAAGTTTTCAGCGTTTTACTGCTTCTTCTCCTCTGTTTGTGGTTGTGAACACAACTGAAGTGGTTATAAAATTTGTAGGAGGTTGAAGAGATAAGTAAGCTCCTATATAATTAAAAAAGGAGAAAGATGACATAATATTCGTCTGGAAAGGAGGAACAGTAACATTTATGTGACAGAGCGAGTTGGGTCCGCCTCTATTAGGACGGTCAGTCGTCCGGTTTTCCTTGGTTTTCCCTGCCTGACTTCGCTCCTTATCTACCACAATTTCCTTTTCATCATTTCATTTTATAAAAGGACACTCGCATATCCAATATAATCCAAGAAATTGGTGGGAGGAGGTGTATGAAATCAAATTCACAAGTGAGCAAAAGATGTTTACAGGAAAATATGAGAGACCTATGACGAAAATAGTTACTTCCATTGCATCATCTTTTACAGTAAGTCTAGATGAAGGAATATGAATTCCATTACTATTCTATAGATTTAGATAAAGTAGATAATGCTATAGTTTTAAGCCGCTCATCACAGAAAATATCCATCGAAATAAAAAATAATAACAGAAAACTAAAGACAGGAATAGGAATATAGGGGAAGAAATACACTGGATTAAAAAGAAATAAGAAACATCATCAAGGATTTCTTAACGTTAACGGAGAGTTAGGTTAAAGGTAATACATCACAATAGCATCACATGATAACAAAATCAGTATTATCATACTGCTCGAAAGGTTGCTCTGGCTTTATCTTTGTTAATAGAAGCCTCCCAGATAACGCACTGATTACTGCATGTGAACATAAGATCTATCTGTCATTTGTGATTCTTGCGCATTCCATTGGCTGAAGTGACGCGTTCATTGGTGCCTAGCACAGTCCGAGAAACGCGACAGTTCCCCTCTCACTCTTTCGAGAATAATCAATGCGTTATCTGAGATGCTTGTATTAACAAAGATAAAGCCATGGTAACCTTTTGAACAGCACGATACTACAAATATAGCAGACATGTCACAAGAAGGGATGTCCAAACAGTTGCATCAATATTTATGTTGCAATACAAGCGTGTATTCGTGCATGTAGACGACAGTACAGGTAACGAATGACATCCTGCGATACACTGTCCCATGTACCCTGCACCTGTTGTCAGCAATGGTTGTGGCCGGCAGTGAAGAACCAGTTAGTATATTTCCATCCTCACCCACACATGTTTAGTGGGAGAGAGCTCAGTGGAAGGTGCTTTACATTGCCCTCTGGTGTACAGGGCAGTTGTTGTACACCATGTTGCCAGGAAGTGTATGGGGACGTGCATTATCCTGTTGAAAACAGCACATTGCTTTCCTCCTGAAGAAATGGTAGTAACAAGGATTAATCTAATTACGTGCTGGGTGTAGTTCGCACTGGTTTCACGTCTCTGCACGAACACCAAAGGCGAGCATAAGTTGTAAGGAATGGCACCCCAGACCATGATGCCAGGAGTTGAACGTTTGTGCCGTGGACGAATGTACCCTGAACGAGTTCGCTCACCAGATCTATATCGTACCTGTACGGACCAGATAGAACCTATTCTCATTACTGAGAATTAGCAGTGTATTGTTCAATTACCCCTTTTTTGACACCAGAGAAGACGTACATGATGGTGTTGAGGTGTAAGAGGTACCCTAGGCAAAGGCACATGTGATATGAGTACTGCTGCAAGAAGATGGTTTCAAATAGTCCGTATTGACACACCACACACCACTTGTGCCTATGTGGCTCTCCAGAACCTGGTCTACGGAGTGAGAATGTTCCAAATTTCTGTCTTTTTATTGTAATTTACGTCCTTCAACGTTAAGTCATATCGGACGATGAATGGAATGGATGAAATGATGCTCAAATGAGCCCAGGGTCCATAGGCTTAGAGTTATCCGACATTCGTCTTTTAGGATAAGGGAAACCCCCGGAAGAAACCTTATCCAGGTAACTCATCCTGACCGAGATCCGAGATCCCGACTTCGAATCTCGGTCAGGGTGAGTTATCTAATAAGACTTTTTCAGGTTATCCTGAAAGATGAATGTTGGGCAACTCTAAGCTCTATGGACCCTGGGTTCATTTGAGCATTATTTCACTCATTTCATTCATCATCCACTATGACTGAAAATTGGAGGTGGTAAATTAAGAAATACAAAGATTAACAAAAAGATATTTGTCCTCAAGGTAGAACATAACATACAAAAGCAGTTGTTATAACTAAAACAGAATTACGACTCCAACTATTCATGTAATTCCTACAAATCCAACCTTATTAGGTCCTTTTCGTAAATGAATATAACCGAATACCTTTCTCTCTATGTAACTGGCAGCGATTTGTCATTAAAACAGCTGGATACTACCTTCAATAGGGTAATGTGTCATTGAGATCTTTTCTTCCTTTTTTTGAGAATTGACGTCCTATTTACGCGTTAGGTCATATCGGATGAGTAAAATGGCCGAAATTATGTCCAATCTAGCCCATGGTCCATAGAGCTTAGAGTTACCTGACATTCATCGTTTAGGATAAGGGAAAGCTGCGGGAAAGTAAACTTTATTCAGGTAATTCACCCTTACAGAGATTCGAACTCGGGACAGAGATTCGAACTGGAAGCAGACGCGCTACCACCTACGCTACGAAGGTGGGCTTTAGTTAACTTTCTATAGAGAATAAAATTATGGAGAGTATATGTGTCTTTTAGGTGAACTTTTAAAACGATTGAAAATATCTACTTTCCCTTAAGGGCATTAAATACTTTGATGGTTTGAGATTGGTAGGCGTTATTGAGCAGTGAGATAGCTATGAAAGTTATACGCGTTGGAACCATGCTTAAAGAACAATAAAGATTTATGGCGATATATTAGCAAAAGGAGGAAGAATTTGTATGTTGGTACTAGGTTCACAAATTTAAACCCAATTTGGTAAAGGCTTTCCTTATTTAGTTCTCATTGATTCACGTGTATTTTAACGGCAAAACTCAAAATGAAGGTTGTGCATTGTTGGTGAGTATTCAGTGTGCGACGGGGCTGAGAGAGAGTGTGCGTCGGGCCAGTTGTGCTCTGCCGGCAGTAACCCAGTGGTAGCTGAGGGAAAATCGAAGCGAAGCGGCGAGATTCTGCTGAGGTCAGCGCTTCCAGCATAGCTCGCGTGGTGCAGCGGACGGCTGGCTGGCTGGGATACTGGCAGGGCTGCCTATCGCTCCAGATGGGCATAGACACTACGTAGATACACATGAATTAATCTAGATAATCGACCGATATCATTGAAATTATAAAATGAAACTGTTATAAATTTTAGTATGTTTCCAGGAAATCCATCTCATCGCAAAAATCCTGCAGCAAAGGAAGAACTACTGTTTACTAGAATATATTAATCTTAGCTTCGGACGTGTTACAATCACATGTCTTTCTCTATTCACTCTTCTACAACCTAGACTTGGATAAAGCATGTCAAACGAAATAAATTTTCGCATGCTCGCATTTATAGATTTCGTTGAAGGGTACAGTAAGTTACGCCGACTGTCACTTTTTTAAAGAGCGAGTCCCATACGATAGTTTTGCAATCCCCTACTCTCTGCTCTTTTTTTTTTTAAATTTATGTCCTCCAACGTATCGGACGGTGAACGAATTTGGTGAAATGATGCTCAAATGAGTTCAGGGTCATTGGAGCGTAGTTACCCGACATTCGTCTTGAAGGATAAGGAAAAACTCCGGAAAAACCTTATTCAGAGAATATGGCGAGACGAGTTCAAAACATGTATATATGCTGGTGGAGGACACTTCTAAAATTTTCTCTGAGATGTAAATAGTGTAATGTAATCTCCCAATTGTGTATTATATTCTCCCAAAGTTGCACGTGTGTTCTATTATTGGTTCAAAACTTATGGCCTATTGAAGGGGTTCAGCTTTATATGGATCGCACTGTATAATGTAACTGCGTGAGGCATGTCCAAAATTTGTTGAAACTTCTAACTAACTTGAAATTTCAAATGTCACTATCATGGAAGCACTTACTGCTAGTGAAGTTTTCTTGAAAAAAGATACTGGGGAGCAAAGAAAATGCATTTTTTGGAAGAAGTACACATTAAGATAAAAATTCAAATTAACTTTGTACAATTCTACGAAGCCCTATAATCATAATTTGTTTAAATATACAAACATTTTGACAATGTATAAGTCGAGCCCTTGCTCCTATCGATCTTGAAGAGTAATGGAAATTTTAAACATTTTCAAAATATTGCCGTTCAATTTGAGGCTGATATAAATGAGAATAATCTGTATGATGAATTCTGTTCTTTAAAATATGTAATAAGTTCAATAATTTATATTGAGTATAATTATGTGAGAAGGTAGGTAACTGTGATGACTGGGGATAAATGCAAAGGTAATAAAATTCATGAGATAAATAAAACTCTTAGTTCTGTTTTCAGTACGCCAGCATCTGACGCTCATATAGAACGAATATTTTCGTTGATGAACAACAAATGGTCTGATGATAGGAACTGTTGTAATGTAAATCCAATAAAAGCTGAGTTAAAAATTAATGTCGGTTTTGTGTGTGTGTGTGTGTGTGTGTGTGTGTGTGTGTGTGTGTGTGTGTGTGTGTGTTTAGTGTTTAGTGTTTAGTGTTTAACGCCTACTTTTACTACATACGGCACCGCAGGCGGTGACACTGATGATACATGAGATGAAGATGGAGCACCGGTGGAATGAGATGGTGGGGGAAGCCGGAGATCCCGGAGAAAACCCGCCCCAGCGCCGTGTTGTCCACTACAAATCTCACTTTGCGGTCGCCTGGGAACGAACCCGGGCCGCCTTGGTGAGAGCCAAGCAGTCTAACCACTGAGCCACGGCGCGGCCACTGTCAGTTTTGATTACAACTGTGAAGAATTTGTAGAAATTGCAAAATATAATCGCAAACTTCAAGCTAATGCGGGAAGTGTACAAAAATACACTTTCACGTTACATCCATGGGTACTTTGTAATAATTAATGTTAGTTTTTGTTTGTTTGATGTGCAATGTACAGGGGTGTATTAATAATTAAATATTCATAAGCTTAATGGTCTTCCTTATTTTGAAGAATAAAAGTTGGTAACGCTAGTTCAGCATGACTATGACTGCATACACGCTCAAAGAATAGTCATCCTAAAGTCCACATTTCGACAAAACTCAGTAGTAACAAAGTAAATGCATAAATTCGTCTACTTAATTGTGGCCATCTGTTTGATAAGGATCTATAGTATTCGCCGCTTTATAACTAAAAGACAATGAATAAGGTACCCATGCATTGCTGAAAAATTGACTGTATAAATAAAACAAGGAAACGTTTTAAGGAACAGCCAAATTAATATAAATTTAACTACTGTATATTTGGAACCGGTGAAATCAGTATATATTTTGCCTATTTTGGCTTTTCAAGATCTTTTTTCAATTTATTTTCATTGTCTGTCTATCCAGAAACTGCAGGTTGTGGACACTATTTGAACCCATTTAAATTCGGAATGTAGCCATATTCTGTATTTTAAACTTGCTACTTCCTAAGGTTTCAGCATTTTTCTTTTTAAGAGGATTCCCCTGCATTAGGATAAAAATTTAATAAATAATCCTAAGTGGTCATTTACTTACAATGTCTCAATTCAGTCAATTATTCAAAAGAAACTTCAAGGTCACATTGGTGAATTCGGTGCTTATAAGATTTCATTTGATGGAACAGTATTACTGTATGAAGTTTAAAAAACAATCACGATAAAGTGTATTTTAACAATCAACACTTGACAATCAAGCATCATTCTACTCTCGCGTAAATAAGTGGTATAAGAAAGACTTCTAACAGCTGTTGCCACATCTATCAGGCTCAGAGTTTAATTAGATTTGTGCATTTAAGTAATTTACACCAGCACAATTTACACAACATTAACGTTTTTTTAAAATTTACATCCTCCAACGTTCTCATATCGGACGATGAAAGAAATGGATAAAATAATGCTCAAATGAGCCAAGAATCCATAGAGCTTAGAGTCATTTGACATTCATTTTAGGATAAGGGTAAACCCGAAAAATCCTTATCTATAGAATTAGAATAGACTGAAAAATTCAAGGCCATAGCCGGAATTTGAATCACGGATCTTCTGATTTCCGACGGTTGCTTCTAAACATTGAGATACCATGGCAACAAGCCAAAATGACACTAAATTCTCCAATTGACATCATTGCTCAATGGTTAAGACCATTTGGGAGATCCGTGGTTCAAGTCCAGGCTTTAGCCTTGAACTTTTCAATCTGCTTATCCAGTCCTCAGCCTACACACGGCTAATGCGAAGAATAACTAATTCCTTTACCCAGGTAGCTCACCCTGACCGAGATTCGAACTTGGGACCTCTTGAACTTGAGACAGACGCAGTACCGTCTGCGTTACATAGGCGGGCAATACCTTGATCACAATAGGATGTGGAGAAATAAAATTGATAAACTGAAGCTTATATGTCTTTTAAATAATGTTTTTTAAATGCATTATGATGATGACTTGAAATCTGTAGCATAATTTTTACATGTTTATTGACCTTTTGCCTGCGCGTTTTGACACTTATAATTATCTAAACGTCCGGCCCTAAATAGGTCTAAATATCTTATTACATTTTTCTTGTTTCTCATATAAAGCTACCTCTTACCCCACAAAGGCATTGGTTTGTAAGCCCTTCGGGATCTAAAGGGCAAACAGTAGACAACGGCGACCTACACGCAGATCTGTTATGGATAACACACCTCAGGAGGAAGTGGTGAAGTCAGGGAACCACAGAATGCCAGATAGGCGCGTGGAGGTCGGTAAAAGTATAAGTTACGCAATGATTCCAGAACCTGATCTTCAACCATAGAACAGTCATCGCGCCCCGATCTAACCTTCTTTCTCTTCTGTCTCCTTCCAGCTCCTATACTCAGCGAACTTATCGCTCCTGTTACTTGATGCAATATGCCAGGGATCGTATACCACTCCGTTCCCGAGTACAGTTGATCTGAAGTAGTGTGACAGCCATACGCATATGTGCTCATAAAGAAATTAATACTGAAAATTATGTTAAATAGTTACGCACAATGTTAATTCTAAATTTACCCCTTAACTCGATGCTAGTAATACGAGATAATGCCTCTTACACAAGCAGATAGGCCTGCAACTTCAAGTTCTTTAAGAAGATATATGCTTTCTGGTTACAAATTCACAATATCTCGTTTGATGAAAGTAGCACCAAAACAAAATTGTATGATTTAATTCTAGCCAATAGGCCGACTCAGAAGAAATTTCTGATTGACCAAATATTGTCGGAACGTATCATGTAACCTTTAAGGCTTCCTCCGTAACATCCGAATCCGAATCCTATAGAATTAATATGTCAATGGGTTGCTTCCAGAAATGTAACCTTTAAAATGAAAGAACGAAATTTTCTGCTGCCAATGATTTGAGCAAATTGGACAAATGGAATGGGAAAATGTACGCCATCATGCGGTTAAAATAACACAGGAGTATTAGGAAAAATATGTGCGAACAGAAGAAAAAATTGAAACAATTATAATTGAAGACAATGAGATGGCAACAGTGACAAGGATTATAGTGAAAATGACTCAACGACGAAGATATGTCAGGCGTATGTGTAGTGTTTAACGCCCGGTTTTACTACATGCGGTACCGCAGGCGATGACACTGATGATACATGAGATGAAGATGGAGCACCGGTGGAATGAGATGGCGGGGGAAACCGGAGATCCCGGAGAAAACCCGCCTCCGCGCCGTGTTCTCTATCACAAATCTCACTTTGCTGTTGCCTGGGATCGAACCCGGGTCGCCTTGGTGAGAGCCAAGCGGTCTAACCACTGAGCCACGGTGCGGCCTTGTCAGGCGTAGAAGTAAAATATGATTAAAGCAAAATTGTTTAACTCAGTGTTAAATTGTGTATAAGTGAAAAATCTTTTTGGAACTATAGCATTTAATTTGTAGGAGACTGTACCACTTCCCTGGATAACGAAACATGAAATAAACAGTCCAGTGATACTTGAGAGGGTGAAGTCATCACGGTCATCACTGCCATTAAAGGCGAGGGAAAACATGTAAGAGTGCCGCATCAAAGCTTTTATTTAAATATTTCATTATTCAACAACCATTGCGCCGCCTATACTGAGAATACTTCTGGCGCCGGAACCCGCTGCGCCAGGTGTTAACAAGCATCCTTCCACTGAGTACAGCGACCACTCAACGCCAAGAACAGCCTTTATAATACGCAAGCACTTACACCACCTTTCCGGTGACACAACAAGTGACAAGAAGAAACCGCGTCAGGATTGAACCCGCGATCTCCCAAATGTGACTTGCCCAAGTTACCACAGCACCATCTTGCTTGGTTCCTAAGTCATCAAGAAGAGATTAATTCGAAGAAGAGGAAGAAGAATAAGAAGAAAAGGAATAGAATGAAAAAGGTTTTGGCCGTCACATCAGCACGTAGCACATATCGAGAATCCCAGAATTAAAGTTGAAGCTTAACAAGTAACTATAGACCTGAATAAGGTAGTGCGCATGTTCAACACTTGGTGACCTTGTTTATAAGGGTTTTATGTCTACGAGAATCACTTTTCTGCTAACTTGGCATCTCACGGCGTCTCATAGCTCTCACTGCAACGCTCAGCATCGCATCAGTTTGCAGGAGTAACACAACCCATACTTGTGGGCACCAAGCTGTTCAGGAATGTGTTTCTAAAGCAAATAATTTCATTTTACATTTCATAGTACTAGTACCATTTTATGTTTCTAATTCCCAAATGTTTAGATCAGGACTGGCTAACACGTTATACCACGTGACTTATAAAATAATATTACAATCTTAAATGTGCCACTTTACTTCAACCACAACCTCTTAGAGTTGTCGGAATGAATAACCGAGCGGGATGGCTTAGGCGGTTTCACCTATGGCCCGCATTCGGCAGGCCCGGGTTCGATTCCCGCGGCCGACCTATGGTGTTTTCGGGGGTTCTCCCGGATCGCCAGATGCATATTGGGTAGGTAAATTACATAATTCGAATTTCCTGTCCCTCCATTTCATCTCCATTATCATTTCACATCATCTTTCATCTGATGGTCCCTTTCAGGGTAGCAGTGTCGGCGGAAGTTTCGGCGCGGCACGGAAGGATGACAATGCTCTGAGTAAACCACTTCCTCCTCCGGTAGGATGGTTTCCGGTTTCCTAGCCCGGTCTGGTGGGCCACTTTCGGACCGCAAACGGTTGAGCTGCCGATTGTCCTGGCTTGCATCTAGTGAAATGTAGGGATCCTGCCCTCTGTACTGTCGTGCTTCTTTGAGACGGCCGCCCTCCGTATCCTCTCGTCTCATTCTTCCTCCCGGGAATGCCCCATTTGGGACGTAGGTGCAATAGATCACGACTCCGTACCGTAATCCAATCAGAATCCGGAATGGATAAATAAATAACGTTCATGTAATAAATATACTTCAAACTACAAAAATATTAATAAAATAGTTTTATCATATAATAATTAGTCTATACAAAAACAAGAATTGATTACAAAATGAAATGTTTTACCAGGTCTTGCTAGAAAAGACGCATTGATATGACACTGAGTTACCTTTTACTTTTCAGAAGTACAATGTAACCTCGTTAACCCGGACCTCGCTAACCGATGTTTGTTGAAAACATTGACCACAAACCAAGACAGTTGCAGACATCGCCTCTAAAATTGGCATTTCCGTGGGATCTGTGCACATAATCCTATATGAAGATCTGAAAATGCTCAATCGGCAATCCTCTAAAACAACGTTCTCCACTCGCTGGATCATTTCGTCAGTCAGACCGGCTGGTACGAGGCCGTGACTGTCTTGTTTGTTGTTACACGATGTTCTGCCTTCATTGCGCTATCGCACCCAGGAAAGCAATTTAGACACATCCATGGTACCATCACCATATGCCTCACTCAATTAGCGATGAATTTCAATAGGTGTCACACCACGAAAAAGAGAAAACAAATGATTTTACGCTGTTTTCGCAATGAAAATGTCACCGGTTTCAGTATCAAAAACAATCCTAACTCTCATCGCTGCCACTGGAGTTCTATGCACTGTACAGTGCTGCCATCTCTGTCACGAATTCACAAAGAGTCCACGTATATTGAAAAAAAAAATCAGAAGTTACTATCTGGTGCCAGTTCTGAAAAAATAGGATGTTATAACTTAAACGCACCTCGCATTCAGATTCAGTGTTGAACCAGCTTTAGTTATGACCCCAAATAAAACCTTAAACTGCTAACTCACCCTGACTAAGATTGGAACTTGGACCTCCTGAACCTGAGGTAGACACGCTGCCGCATACGTTGCAAAGGCAGGCTCAATGGTGTTTAAAAGGGAGAAAGAACTTGAAAGACTTTCAAATAGAGTTAAAAGTTAGGAAGATTTTTAACTCAAGGTCGGATATTTATATAGAGAAATCAGAAAAATATTTATAAAAAGTGAGCTTAAAATGGTTAACAGAAATGTGAAGAGAAGCGGAGAAAATACGGAAGAGGGTAAAGATGTGTAAAAAAATGAAGAAACATAAGAAGTAATAGCTTTCGCATTAAGTTAAATATAAGGGAAATAAGCAACTCAGAAATGGTGCCACCTGCATTTCCGAGCGCCTCCTTGAACTTGTGAATCACTGTTAATCTGAAGCTCTAATATTTAAGTCTGAACTTCAGTAGGATAGTCGATTATGTCTTCCAAGGACTTCTTAAAAAACGAAATTGATCTTTTCCTTGTGCAAATTTTAAAACCTGACTTCAAATTTGAATACGATATTTTCAAATGTGTAATATGTTGCGTATACTTAGAACAGGCTGGCAGTATATCCAACTCAATGCCCGCCCGGCCCCGGTTCAGACAGATATACGAGGGCTGTTCAATAAACAATGATCATAATTCTTACGGTCAAAGTTTTGCGCACCTAAATTCAATCTTATTATATTCTGTTAGCTTAATGTTAAACAAACACGCCTTAGTAGTTTCATTGTTGGTACTCCTGGTTCCCGCCTGTGAGAACCAGGCAAGTTCAGACATGTTCAGTATCGCCTACCACTGCAATAGAGGTAACGTGCAGTTAAAGTTAATGTTAGAGGAAGATCTGGAGTTTCTTTCAAGCGTAATCACTGATGATGGAACTTGGCTACATCATTTTGATCCTGAGAGCAAACAGCAAAGCTCAGTGTGGAAATCTCCTTCATCACCAACCCACAATAAGCAAAAGTGGTTGCTTCTGCTGGGAAAGTTATGGTCATCTCATTCTTTGATATTCATGGAATGGTTTATCAGCATGTTGTACCTGCACACTCATCAGTAACTGGATAATACTACAGGGATGTCCTGAAAACATTGCAAGTCCATATCAGGCGCAAAGGACCACATTTCCGTGAAGCAGGCTGGATGCCGCACCACGATAATGCTTGGTCGCATATTGCCAATGTTGTTGCTGAATAACTTGCAAAAATCAACGTGAAGTACATCTCTCACCCTCCCTATAGTCCAGATTTAGCCTCATGTGACCTTTTTGTATTCCCTAACTTGAAGAAACGCCTTCATGGGAGGCATTATCCATCATCAGAAGCAGTGGTGAAGGCTGCGGATGTGATTTTGAAGGATCTCTCAAAAAATTATTTCCTGCATGTCTTTGAAGACTGGCATAAAGGCTGGGACAAGTGCATCGCATTCAGGGGAGAATATTTTGAGAAGGAATATCAAAATTATGAGGATGAGTAAAAGTACGTTGTCAAAAAGAAATTGTGATCATTCTTAATTGAACAGCCCACGTATGAAATATTTCTTCTGAAAAATAAATATTTTAATTCATTCTAATAAGGTTCCTTACGAAACTCAAAAATCTGTGACAAAAGTTCAGATTTGCATTCATCCTTTAAAACTGAATGTTGCATTTACACGATTTTAAGTACTCATTTTCCACAAACTATACCGTCATACTAATACAAATAAACTTAAATTACGCTGTAGGCTGTTAGTATATTATTATAGAACAATTGTTATTTTGTTCAAACCCAATCGTAATGCGATGGCTATGATTGTTTTTAAATTAAGTAGTTTTAAATCGACCAGTTCATATCAGATGGTGAATAAAATGACTGAAGTGAGTCCATATTTCAGCATAAAGGGAACATTCTGGAAAAAAAAACTTTATCCAGAAAACTCATCCTGACCGAGATTGCAACTTGGAACCTCTTGAACTTGAGGTTACCCTACTACCGAAAGCCGCGCCGTGGCTGAGTGGTTAGACCGCTCGAATCTCACCAACGTAGCCCGGGGTTGATCCCAGGCGACCGCAACGTCAGATTTATTTATTTATTTATTTATTTATTTATTTATTTATTTATTTATTTATTTATTTATTTATTTATTTATTTATTTATTTATTTATTTATTTATTTATTTATTTATTTATTTATTTATTTATTTATTTATTTATTTATTTATTTATTTATTTATTTATTTATTTATTTATTTATTTATTTATTTATTTATTTATTTATTTATTTATTTATTTATTTATTTATTTATTTATTTATTTATTTATTTATTTATTTATTTATTTATTTATTTATTTATTTATTTATTTATTTATTTATTTATTTATTTATTTATTTATTTATTTATTTATTTATTTATTTATTTATTTATTTATTTATTTATTTATTTATTTATTTATTTATTTATTTATTTATTTATTTATTTATTTATTTATTTATTTATTTATTTATTTATTTATTTATTTATGTATTTATGTATTTATTTATTTATTTATTTATTTATTTATTTATTTATTTATTTATTTATTTATTTATTTATTTATTTATTTATTTATTTATTTTCAGTTCAGTATAGTGTTAAATACACAAAAGAACCACGTCATATGAATTTATACAGTTTAAGAACACAGCTATACAGGTTGTATGATATAAATAGAATACTAACTTGCTTTAATAAATCCATACACACTAACAACAACAACAACAACAACAATAATAATAATAATAATAATAATAATAATAATAATAATAATAATAATAATAATAATAATAATAATAATAATAATAATAATAATAATAATAATAATAATAATAATAATAATAATAATAATAATAATAATAATAATAATAATAATAATAATAATAATAATAATAATAATAATAATAATAATAATAATAATAATAATAATAATAATAATAATAATAATAATAATAATAATAATA
Source organism: Mantis religiosa (assembly GCA_030765055.1). Lineage (NCBI taxonomy): Eukaryota > Metazoa > Arthropoda > Insecta > Mantodea > Mantidae > Mantis > Mantis religiosa. The sequence goes on from CM060957.1 coordinate 90,045,285, forward strand.
ATAATAATAATAATAATAATAATAATAATAATAATAATAATAATAATAATAATAATAATAATAATAATAATAATAATAATAATAATAATAATAATAATAATAATAATAATAATAATAATAATAATAATAATAATAATAATAATAATAATAATAATAATAATAATAATAATAATAATAATAATAATAATAATAATAATAATAATAATAATAATAATAATAATAATAATAATAATAATAATAATAATAATAATAATAATAATAATAATAATAATAATAATAATAATAATAATAATAATAATAATAATAATAATAATAATAATAATAATAATAATAATAATAATAATAATAATAATAATAATAATAATAATAATAATAATAATAATAATAATAATAATAATAATAATAATAATAATAATAATAATAATAATAATAATAATAATAATAATAATAATAATAATAATAATAATAATAATAATAATAATAATAATAATAATAATAATAATAATAATAATAATAATAATAATAATAATAATAATAATAATAATAATAATAATAATAATAATAATAATAATAATAATAATAATAATAATAATAATAATAATAATAATAATAATAATAATAATAATAATAATAATAATAATAATAATAATAATAATAATAATAATAATAATAATAATAATAATACTTTTACAAAAATTGTTGAAAACAGGCAAGTTTTCAATTATATACAATTAAAGTTGCTGGATATTTTGATATCCAGCTAATATATACAGATATTAGAAGAAACTAAAACTTAGGTAATGTTATTCTAAATGTATAATGTCTTGTACACCTAATACAATGTCTATGTTTTAGTCATAAGTATTGTAAAATAAGAAACTAGCACTCAAACAATAAATTCTGAAGTTGTAGTCTTAGTTTAGAAATTCATCAAGTGAATAAAAAACATTATTAATTAAATATGATTTCAAGAAAAATTTGAATTTTGTTAAGTTACTAGACACTTTAACTTCTGCTGGGAGTTTGTTATATAGCTTGGCTCCCATGTAACTAGGCAACTTGTCACACAGGTGGAGTCTATACATCATAGTAGCGAAATTCTTGTTTCTTGTGTTGTGGTTATGAATATCCGAATTTGTTTGCAATGGGATGTATTTTATCATATATAAAATTGTTTTATAGATGTACAGGCTTGTCAGCGTCATTATTTTTTGCTGACGAAAGGCTTCCCTACATGATTCTTTAGTTTTTAAATTAGATAGATATCTAATTGCTCTTTTCTGTAAAGTAAAAATTTTGTGTAAATTTAATTTCGAAGTATTGCCCCAGATCTCCAGACCATATGAGATGTGTGACTGAATGAGGGAGAAATAAATCACTCTAATAGTTGCTTCTGGGACATAGTTCTTTAGACACTTTAAAAGAAATAAATTTTTACTTAGTTTTAATGCTAATTGGTCAACATGGGGTGTAAAAGATAATTTTTTGTCCAGTGTGACCCTAAGTAGTTGTACATTGTCAACACTATTTATCAAGTTGTTGTCAATATTTAATTGTATAGGCGCGTTCAGTGTCTTCGAGCCAAATGTTATGAGTTCACATTTTGATGCATTTATACTTAAGTTTAATGTAGAAAAGTACTGCAATAGTTTTGTAGTTGTTATATATAGGGTTTCTTCTAGCATTTTGCTTGATGTATTGCTGGCTATGACAGTGGTGTCGTCTGCATATTGTATTAATTTTTTTATTGTTATGTACATATTCAGCTATATCGTGTATATATAAAATAAATAAAAGAGGACCAAGGATTGATCCCTGTGGGACCCCATATGTCAGTTCCGTTGTAGTTGATATAACATCGCCATTAATGGAATTCAAAACTACATATTGTTTCCTATTTGTCATATAGGATTCTATTAATTTGTATCCTAGACCTCTAATTCCCAAAAGCTGCAGTTTGTTCATTAGTATACTTTTATCAACACAGTCGAAAGCTTTAGTAAGATCTAATAAGATTGCTGTTGCATATCTATCTGCATTGATGTTTTTTATAATTTCTTGAATGCATTCATTGACTGCACAGACTGTTGATCTATATTTTACAAAACCATTTTGGTGATTAGGTATAAGACTGTATTTATTTAAAAAGCCCATGCATCTTTTATAGATTAATTGTTCAAGGATTTTTGAGATGGCAGGTAAGATAGATATTGGGCGGTAATTATTTAGTTCTCTTTTGTCTCCTTTTTTAAAGATTGGTACTACCTTGGAGATTTTTAATTTGTCTGGGAAGATTCCAATTTCTAGACAAGAGTTTGTTATATCAGCAAGGGGATTTACAATTTCCTGACTACATGTTTTCAGTAATGACATAGGAATACCATCTACACCAAGGCTGTTCTTTGCTTTTAAATGTTTTATTATACTACGGATTTCATTTGCACAGGTGTGGTGGACAACAGGGTGCTGGAGTGGGTTTTTTTCGGGATCTTCAGATCCTACCGCTATATCATTCCACCAGTACTCCATCTTCATCTCATGTATCATCAGTGCCACCGCCTGTGATACCGCATGTAGGAAAAGCGGGCGTTAAACACACATTTCATTTCTGCACTACCACCCATGCTAAAGAGGCAGGTAAAATTCATCTCTCTTTTATGGAAATGACAAGAAAGGAAAGAATAGAGATGTACAGTTAAAAAAAAAACCATTGACTACCCGAAAATTCACGCCAATAACATATAATATATCAGAAATGGTTAACATCACATCTTTATTCATATAAAGCGAGTACTGTAACGAGATCTACATGTTTATAATAAGATTTGGTTTATATTTTACCATTTACTATTAATTATAAAAATTTGATTCAAAATAAATATAATTTCAAAGGTTATTCCCAGAAAATTAAACAAAAGCACATTTAATTTGCCCTGCACTTTATCACTGTAAAGTGATAAGTGATGGTATATCCTGAGATTCCTGTATTTATCCTTTGAGGTGTCCCTCATTCTAATTGAAATGTATATAATTTATTTATCTAAAAACCATGACAATTCTTAATTCAGAAAAAATGTAGAGCTCATAAAAATAAAAAAACACTATCCAATTTTTTCCATTAGCATTAGCCGTTTCATAATATTTCTTGAAGTAAATAAATTACGCTATTTCAAGAAAGATGCTTGATAGTTTGCAATTCCTTGATTATCATTTTTTTCTAATTGTTGTTACTTGAATTCATTCCTCTGAGTTGCTAAGAAAATTAGAACCTTCTTTAAAAATTTTATAAAAAGATAAGTAATTATTATATTATTTGAAATCAATTCTAGGCAAAATCATAGAATGATCACGTAAGATGAATATAATGATATCTTTTACATGAATACTCTTTGTGCAAGGTACGAAAATTACTATAAGTTAACGAAATTTGTGAGACAGTATCACATCGGATTTTTTTTTCAGTGATATTGAGGTACTGACGTGACAAAGAAAATGTATATATTGCCTTCGAGAATTAATTTCAAGCCATTCTTTATACTCCTGTTGGATTAAAATGAAATTAAAATGCATTTTTATTTTTTACACGTTCTTTCACAAATTGTTCTTAACTAAACCTTATTGTTCTAATTCTTGTAACTCCAGGTAAATCTTCGTTGCATATTAGCACATTCACAGTAGATACAAGGACTGATTGTGAACGCGTTTAATCCAACATGTATTAAAATTTAATGTTAAGATAAAATTTTTGTGCAGAGCCTTTTTTCTGTCTCTTATGGTTTACTAGTTATGCGAACATTACCCAGAATGAAGAGGATTTCTGAGGACATTCCCAAAACTTTCAGACAAACATTTCATCTGTCTGAAAATATCTTAAAATCGTTAGAAGTATTTTTCGGAATTTGTGAACTAAATGCCAAGCTTTGTATTCAAGTGACTTCACATATATGAATTAGTCTCCACACATACAGAGGCACACACGCCTGCGCGGACTTTTTTCTTAAGGTTTTAGATTCAGGAGGTCGAATTTTATACTCCTACTCTTAGTTTAAATAGAAGTAAAACGAGAATAAACACTTATCGGGTGTTAATTTGTACTCTGAGAACATTAAAAGCAGCTACATTTCTTTAGTTGGGCTGTGAAATAATTTGAAGTTGTGAAAGGTAAGCGATACAGTTTGTGTGAATCAACAAGGTGCCCTTCAGCCGTGACATTGTGTTGGAACTCGGCGTCGAATTTGCTGAGCCAGCGAGTCCGGCGGCATCTACTTCCTCGAAAATGGTTGACTGACCGCAAAGATGGCTCAAACAAAACACGCTGACAATCCGTTTGGCTACGGTCATCACACTTTTCTACGGATTCTTCCACACGAGACAACAAAATACAATTGAAAGTTATGACATTTTATATTCTATACTTGTACTTCGTTACGTAAGTATTTTCCTAATAACTCCAGCGATATCATCTTGGACTTCTTGGTGAAATTGTGAAAGTAATTGGCAGACATTTGCATTTCAGGGAGCAATTTTGAAATATAAAGTGTAAAGAATATAAATTATCCTTTATAGCACCCCCCCACCAAAGAAAACGGTAGACTTTAACAGCTAACAAGTCGAAAAATATTAGGAGTACTACTTTAATGGTGTAATGAACAAAATTCAGATGTCAGTGACCTTTCAAGCCATCTTTAATAGGATTTTAAGTAAAATAGTTGATAAAAATATTATAAATATAATCTAACTTTCCTTTTTATGTTGGTATTAAACGTTAGTAGTATTTTTTCACAAAACACTTCATTTAAAAATAAATTTAAGTTTACATCATTTTATTTTTTACCAGAGTGAGAAAATTTTTATGTATTTTATTTTTCATGTAAATATGTCGGTACTATACCTTGGTTCACAAGGAGGTGCTTACTAAAACTTTGCAGTAGTCTTTGAATGTAGGGTATTGTTTCTCATTTAGCCCTCCAGATTATGCTGAGTGTTTTTGGCTCGGTTTGAAATTTCCTTGGGATTTTCATTCACATTTTCAAGAAAAAGCTTGTTGTTTATAAAATAATAAGCATATCATCTACATCTGTATCTCGTACTGTTACAAGGCGGCCCGGGTTCGATCCCAGGCGACCCCAAAGTGAGATTTGTGGTGGACAACACGGCGCTGGGACGGGTCTTCTCCGGGATCTCAGGTTTCCCCCGCCATCTCATTCCACCGGTGCTCCATCTTCATCTCATGTATCATCATTGTCACCGCCTGCGGTGCCGTATGTAGTAAGAGCGGGCGTTAAACACTACACTTTTCATTTCGTACTGTTACGGTCAACATTCTTAGAGGATGGTTCATAACCTAGGATCCAGACGGCTGTGAAAATGTGTCAACAAATGATTACACTATAACTTTTTTATTAATACAATGCATTCATTTATATTACATCATATAATATAAAGAACGTTCATTAGTATGAATCACGAGCACAAAACCTTAGTTGACTTGATATGTTAAGGAGACAAATGCGAGTTTACACTTTAAAACTGCACACCAGCATTGCCTAGCAGTTAAATGAGTTTAGCGTCTGGACCATTATATCCCTCCCTCCCTCCCTCCCTTTAGTTTATTAAACTAAACTTGTTTAATATACTGAATCTGCATTGTTTCCGAATGTCAATTTTAGCCCCCCCCCCCTCGAGTCCAAAAAGAGGTATTTTGTATGTACGCGGGGGAGGGAATGTAAACACTAGGTATAACTCAAAAAAGTGAAAGGTCAGGCAAATAAATAAATTGCTCGCAGTAGATGATATTTTTCTCTCTCTCCGTCATTCTATCTCTCTCCTCCCCTGTCTTTGTCATCTTCTCACACTCAACCCTCCGCCGTTCTCTTCCCTAACTACACCACTCTGTATAACGCACATGGACCGTTTTAGAGAAGAGCAGACTTTTATCTATGATAAGACTTGGAATAAGCTTCTGTTGACTTATTCCCTGATTAGCCGTTAATCTGTGTTACACAATGTCAGAGTGGAACCTATCATGGATGTAAGCAAACAGTGGATTAATCGAAGCTTTCATGCGGCAATAAGCTGTAATTGCCGTTATAAAAATGAATAAATGCTTAGCACTAGATGCAAATTTGTTCCACATAAATTATTAACTTATTTATTAGTTTATTTATTACTTATTTATTCTCGATACTTGCGATACCTCGATACTCATAATACTTGCATGGTATCGACATCGAACGATGCTGCAGTACATTCGCTCGATACTTTTTCGATACTTCGGAGGTGATTCTGCCATTTTTTATTTTAAAATTACAAAATATTATTGCTGCAAGTAGAACATTGCAAAGCACGAGAAATTGTCAGGATTGTGGTACCTGTACAGTAACATTAAATCAAGAAAATAATCGTGTGTCGGATTCACTGCCAGTTAAGAGTTCACAATAAGAAATCAGTACATATCTCAACGACGATCTGTCACCTTCTTTCTAGTGGACTGGATTATGGAAAACACATTGAAATATTTCAAAAACTAAGAAAAATTAGTCTCTAAATATTTGTGTATTCCATCTGCAACAGTATTCTCTGAAAGACTATTTAGCACCGCAGAACTAATTTCTGACAGAAAAAGAAATAAGACTTGACCCCGAAAGAGTGAGAATGGTAGTATTTTTGAACAAAAACTTATAAGAGCATAGTTTCAGAAACTCATTTTGCTTTAAATGTTTAAATTGTAGTTTACAAAAAAGTACTGATGGTTTCAAATTTTGTCTCATTAAATATGTGCATCTAATTAATTGTATTGGTATTACACAGTTTTCTCCTAACATTCTATTTTGTTGGAAATTTAATCGTTTTTCAACACTAGCCGTGTGTAGCCCGATAGAGTCAGACTGAGAAATTCAATGCCATAGCTCCGTCCGGTCGCTTTTAACCTTTGGGCTACAATGGTCAACGTGTCCTTTTTACATTTAATTCTCCAACTGACTCGTATGTTTTCGCAGTAAACCACTAGGGGCTCTCATTCTTTTCAAAAAGCCATACTTCTGCTGAGCATTTTGATAGCTGTTTGAATGTCAAATAATGAGTTTTTTAAAGTATACATTGTTATCCTTCTGCAAGGAGTCACAACATCTATGCTATTATTTTAATATAACGTAATTTTACATGGGAGCATTCATCATCACAGTATAGCAAATAGTACAGATAAGAAATGACAACTTAGGATCAGCTGATGGTGAAAACAGTGCAAACTGCTAAACAAAGTTTCACAGAGACAAGCAAAACTTCAAACCATTCGTGATAATGAATCAAGTTGTTGAAGAATGGCTCACAAAAAAAAAAAAAAAAAAAAAAATCGTCCTCCAACTTTAAGTCATATCGAACGATGAATGGAATGGGCGAAATGATGCTCAAATCAGTCCAGGGTCCATAGAGCTTAGAGTTACCCTACATTCGTCTTTCAGGATAAGGGAAAACCCCGGTAAAAGCCGTACCAGGTAACTCATCGTGACCGAGATTCGAACTCGAGACCTCTTGAACGTGAGGCAGACAACACTCTACCACCACGCTACCGAGGCGGGCATAGAGTTGTTTACAATGGAATAGCTATTCTACCTATAAGCATAGAACTGTACAATGCTGAGTCTCCTCATATATAGGATAGAATATTACGGAGGGCTTCGGCAGTCCAGCAGACTGGTCTTTTGTACCTAAGCCCCAAGTGGGGCATCCCCGGGAGGAAGGATGAGGCGAAAGGAGACAGATTGCGGCCAATGCCAAGGAGTCACGACGATGCAGAGGACAAGGTCCCTACCATTTACCAGTTTGAAACTCCCCGGCATTGCAGTGCAACTGGCTTTCCTCCTACCGTGGCCTCGAAACAGTCCACCAGGCCGGCTCGAAGCCTGGAGGCCGCCATGCCAGAGCTCGGAAAACTCCCGGCAGGTTTGCACAACCAGCATCCCTCCTACCGCGTTCCTGAAACGACCCACTAGGCGATCTCGGGGACTGTCGCACCAGAGGACGATGGTATTTACCAGGAGCATATCATCCTGGTGCCGAGACACCCGCCGACAAATGAGAGATGATTTGAAATGACAATGTAGATTAGATGGAGGGACAGGAAATACGGAAGATGTAATAAATCTACCCAGAATTCTGCCTGGCGACCGTGGAAACTTCCAAAAAACCCATGGGTCAGGTAGGTCGGCTACGGAAATCGAACCCAGACCGCCTGAGCCATCCCGCTCGGTCACCACACATATACTGTAGTTAGTGTATTCCGAGGTTAACTATTCCAAAATATATCCGCAGTTAGTAGGTACAGTCGGTCCTAAGAAAAACTGTTATTTTTATTTGCTGTTAATAAATATTAAAATGCAAGTAAACGTGCAATATTACTTATAATAGACAGGTGCTCTGCTGATGTTAGAAGAGTTTGAATTGTATTATTTGAATATTGATAATTGCTTTAGAACAAAGTAAATTTTTAATCCAAGTTGTAAACTGAAAAGTCCCAAATATTGTACTTTTGTTTTGCACCATAAGACAAATACGAGCACTAACACAAACTTGAAGTTTCAAATATTTTAGAGAATAGCATTTTGAGTTTAGTCTCCGTTAAAGAGTTCCTGTAGGGAAATCCTTCCATCTGTCCAGGCACTCACTTTATTAAAGAACAGCACGCCAGAGTAGAGCGTGACCCGGATTACGCAGGAAAGTTTTTCCTAGTGTTTGCACAACTAGAACAATGAATGAAAAACAAACCAACCCTCGCTCCATCTCGTTTGCTCACTTTTAATTGCGAATAAACACGAGGCCGGTTTCGCTAATTGCAAGACCGATAATGAGTGGGTAAACAGTCGTGCGGGGAGTTCAGTGGCGTGCTGAAAACACTACAGGTCAGATGTCTTTTACGTCATATGTAAACGCTATCTTAAAAGGTAAAAATGTAATAAACCATCGCCCGAGTTATTGCATCAAATATCCGATGCCTTTTCTCTTTCTCTCTATCTTCCTCTCTCTCTCTACCACTATCTCTGCTCTTTTCCCTCTCATCGGTTTTCTTCCTATCTCCAACTTTTCTAAAAATCCCCTCTCCCTTTCTCCCTCTTTACCCTCTCTCTCCACTCTCTGCAGTGCACTTGGAATGTAATTTAAGAAAACCAGTAACGACATTTTCATTTAACTTCTTAAATATTTATTCTATGGTACTTTTATAAATAACAAACTCTGAAACAGCTTTGTACAGTAGAACCTCGTTTACGCGGATCAGTTGTGACCAGGGCCTATACGAGTTAACGAAAATCCGGGCTATCCAGAGAGTGACAGAAAAACGATAAAATACATGTACAGCATCATCGAAATAATTTTAATGGAAGGGTAGAGCCAGAATGAAAAATTCAATGCCATAGCCGGGATTTGAACCACGGATCTTCTTGTTTCCGTCCAGCCGCTCTAACCATTTGAGCTACTATGGCCAACATGCCAACATGACATTAAATTCTCCAACTGACTCGTGTTTCTCCCGGTAAACCACTAGCATAGTAAGTCGCCATTAAGCTAGTTGTCTCATGTGTTTATGAGAACTCCTAGTGGTTTACCGGGATAAATAATAGTGCGTCCTACACACGGCTAGTGTGAAAGAACAATTAATTTCCAATTTTAATGGAGTTTATAAAATACATACAGTAAATTTTCTTCTAAAAACACATAGCCTATGTATTTGCACTGTACACAATATAGCTACAAAGTAGACGGTAGTAAAAAATACAGTGAAGCTTCTGCTGTCTCAGTTTAGTGTATCGCTTATGAGCAGCACGATCTGACGTCCGGTTTAACACTATAAGTTAATTTGGCAATGTTTCGGCTTGGCTCTGGAAATGAAGCATTATGTTTGCTACTGTTTGTGCGTGGGTCATAACCTCAGCTGGTTCATCAACACTGTCTGAACCTCAATACTCTTCATTTTCAGTAACACTGTGTCATGCATTAATGCCTTCCCCTCTAATCGGTTTGTAACCTCAGTCATTATCAATTTACAACCCATTGTCAATGTCTTCTTCAACACCGGAACAGCCATCGATATTTTTATAAATGTCCACAAAATATTCTTACACATGTATTTTTTCTTCTTTATTCTTGTTTTCTTGCAGGCTACAACGTTTTCTATTACTTTATCAAAGTTTCTCTTCTAACCTGGTCCCAAGCAGGTGGGTTGAGTGCAACGTCTGTAAAACAAAATAATTTTTTCTTTCAAAACTGGTCCGGGTTAAAGAGATTCGGGTTAACGAGGTTTTATGTACTTAAAAAGTTTATATGAGTTCTGAATTACACACAGAAAGTTTATATGAGTTCTGAATTACATACAGACCTTCAGCTATTCTGAGTAAAACAATGTAAAAGCACACTCTCTCATCCATTCTTTTTGTGAAATCTCTTTCTGGCTTCAGGGTAGCCCATTGTATTAGATGTTTGTCCGAAGTCCAAAACTACCCTTAATATTATGGTTACATTATAAGATATATATTTTATTCACCTGCGCTTCTATTCACAAATGTGAAACAAGCTTTATATTCATAATTTCAGAACAGGTATACCAAAGTGTCTTTAAAGTTTTGCTTTTTTATTTCTTTTATTAATTCTTTATACCTTCATGTATAAGATTTAGAAAAAAATTGCCGATATTTCAAATTTGACTGAGGTCATTGATATTTTATGTGTAGGGTCTCCTGTAAAACGTTTTATTATATCTTCAAAACATTCATATTAATAATGTTTACCAATTCTACTGCATTATTCTCTCTATGAAAAGAACGCATATGTACTGTTTCTCGATCTATAATTAATTCGAAAATGAGTTTAGAAACCTTTAGAGCCGAAAATCGTACATCTCTTATTGTTTCTGATGATAAAATCACTATGAAATTTGAATAAAATAACCCGCAATGATTACCCTTGCCCCGAACATTAGATAAACAATTTCCAAAATTTTTAAGGCCTGGAAATAATTAGGGATGGGTCAGTATCAGTTTTTCTCGATACTCGATTCTTGATACCGAAGCACATAATTTTTCACGATACCTGATATTTCGATATTCGATACCATCAATGCTGCTTCTAGTTTCAGTACAAAATAGAATGTTGGGGAAACTGTCTAATGCCAATAAAATTGAATAAGTGTAGATATTTTATGAGGCAAAACTTAATACCATCAGTTTACTTATTTTTAAACTCTGCATTAGACATAATACAAATAAAATATTTAGTGATTATGTTAAACTTACCTTAAGAAGTTGATGACAAAACTTCTATCTTCTATTTGAAATTAATTTCGTAAGCATTTGCCACATCTTCAGTCAAACACATTTCGTTGTCAAACACACTTCGTTGTCAAGGATACTATGTATTTACGTATTACCTACACATAAAAGATGAAACAAACCTAAAAACAGAATCAACTGCCGTTATGTCAATCTTCATTACGCGATTTTTATTTTTAGAATAAATATTTTTTCCCAAACCATTAAACCTATAGGAACATTTAATTGTTTTAATAATTTAACTTCGGGATTTATTTCATGGTTAAATGACCAAAAATGATCTGTCACGGCCGATTTATCAATGTATTTATATCTAATGTTACGAAAATGTTCTTTCTTTCTGGTTTCCAAACTACGTTTCGTCTTTCCAATATAAACCTGATCACAATCTAAGCAATTAAATTGATAAATATCAGATTTTTTATTATTAGCAATTTTATCTTTTTTAGAAAATTGTAATAAATTTTTAATACTATATTTATTATGGTAAGTAAATTTTTTAAATTTATAGCCCTCTTTTATTTTTAAGAGTAGAAATATCATTAACACTTTTTGATATTTAAATGTTTCAATTTTCTTTTGTATAAAATCTTTATTAAAACCATTATGCAAATGTATGTGGAAAAGGGTTAAATTTTTATTTTTTATGTAATTATCAATATGAGTAGATTTCCTATAAATAACAAAATCTAATTTGTTATTATTTCTTATTATTTTCAAATCTAGAAAAGGAAGAAATCCATTAATTTCAGTTTCTAACGTGAATTTTATAGCTTTATCTTGTAAATTTAGTACTTTTAAAGTATCATTAATTTGTTTATCAAGGAACAATAGCAAAAATATCATCAAAATATCTATACCATGTTTTAAAAATTAAAGGAAAAGCTTTAGTGACTTGAATTTCGAAAAAATTCATAAAAAGATCAGCAAGAAAAGGTGAAAGAGGATTACCCATTACTAAGCCAGAAGTTTGTTGAAAAAATTCACCATTAAAAGTGAAAAAAATTTGATCCAAACTAAAATCAGTAAGTTTAACAAAATCAACTATTAAGTCCTCATGTAAATTGATTGAATTCAACCACTTTTTTAAATAAATTAAAAGTTTTTCTCTAGGAATACTAGGAAATAAGACAGTTACATCAAAAGAAATAAGTGTATCAGTTTTAGATAATACAACACTTATCAATCTTTTTATTAGTTCAAAAGAGGTTTTAATACTTAAACTTTCAAATTTATCAAAATTACTAAATTTTTTGTGTAACCATTTTGCTAAATTGTAAGTTGGCGAGTTTATACAGTTAACACCTCGACGGATGTGAAAATGTTTCTTCCCTTTAGATTATTTCCTGTCCTTGTTAGACTCTGTAAGTATTAACATGAGTATGAATTTAATGTAATAACCAGAATTAATACCAATCCAAAGGGTTAACACCACTGTAAAACGAGAGGATATCATTGCAGATGAGCAATTGTTCGTCAGATACTATGACCCAAAGTGTTAAAGGCCTCCCCTCCCAAGAAGGATTAAGAGATGTTTGTTTTCATGGCATAAATGTCTGTTATGTTTATTATCCTTTCCGCTTACTGACATCGACTCATGCTATATTATCCCTTTTTTGTTATTTTTAATGTACGTCCTCCAACGCTTAGACATATCGGATGAGTGAAATGCATGAAATGGTGCTCATATGAGTCTAGTGTCCTTAGAGCTTTGGGATACCCGACGTTCATCTTTCAAGATGAGGGAAAGTCTAAAGAAAAAAAACGCTTATCCATATAACTCACCCTGAGCGATATTCAAACTCGGGACCTCTTGAATAACTTTCCCCCTTTTTTATCATCTATATATAGAGGCAGAAGGAAATATATTCAACCTAAAAATCCTATACCAAGGTTCCCCGAAAGTGCAAATTTTGATATCCGTTTAAACTTGACAAAATAACATTTTATAAAAAACATCAGGAAATTCTGAAAAGTACCACGAAAGCTACATATGGCTGAAAGCTTCTTTTGGCTCAAGATTCGCAACAACGTTATTTGAGCCTGCCTCTTTAGTGAGGTGACAGAGTATCTGTCTCACGTTCATGAAATTCCAAGTTCCAAACTCTGTCAGGGTGAGTTATCTGGATAAGCTTTTTATCCGGGGTTTTTCTTTATCCTGAATGATGAATGTCAGGTAAGTCTAAGCTCTATGGATCTTGGACTCATTTGAACATCATTTCACCCATTCATCATTCGTCAGATTTGACTTAACATTGGAGGACGTAAATTAAAGAAATGTTAAAATATACATCATATGGTTATAATAAAGTGAGAAATAACAAGCACCTATATCTTGAAGAAATGTCTGTTAATGTCGTGTGAACTTTCTTTTATTTAATTAAAATGTGTATAAGGAGATAAACTTAAAATGTAAGACTCCTTATGTAACAAAATTTCAATAGGCTGGCCCCGTAGCTCAGCCGGGTTCGATTCCCAGCGTACGGAGTGGGAATTTTTCTCCAACCAAGACAATTTCTCATCTTACCCAGAGTCTGGAAGTATGAATGAGAGTGTGAATGTGTGCGTACTCTAATTATTAAAACCCAATGAATACGGGTTAACACCTTCGATATGTTCCAAAGGAGAACGGCCACCAAAATTACCATTGAGGTTAAAGGCGTGGAAGAAAAAAATTTAAGTAAAATATTTTGTAGCGTTATCCGCAACAAGTTTACCTTACAGAGATGCAATTTTCCCCATACCAGTTGAGTGTCGTTTCGGTCACTAGGATATAAATTTGTATACTGTGTAAATTTGCTGTATAGAATGAAAAACCGGACACAGATGTAGACAAATACAGAAGCATTAGCCGTTTTAAAATCATTAGTTGTTTTATTATTGCTCTGGTAGTTAAAATCTCTAGCAACTAGTGGAAGTAATACGAGTATATACCAAATCAATATAAAGACTGTTGTAAATACGAGGGTGGTTCAATAAGTACCCATGTTTAAAATATGTGGTGTTGCTGAGGGAAGTTTGTGTTATCATCATGTACTACAATTTGTTACACGTTGTCAAAACAAATTTGGTGCTGATTCATTGGTTAGTTTGGATTGTATAGACATTTCAATAAGTTGTTCAAGTTTTTTTTTTCTAAAATCGAAAAAGTGTAGTATTGTTCAGCGATTCGCTTTTTACTAGATGGGAAAACTTGCGAGGAGGTAACAGTGAAATTGGATGCTATTTATGGAGAACTTTCACCTTCTATGACAAAGTTAGATATCGGTATAACAAATTTAAACGTGTTCGAACATTTGTTTTTGAGGAAGAGCGTCCAGTACGCCCTGCAGATGTGGTTACCGACAAATTCATTGAAAAAAGTCCAAGATAAGATTCTCGCTGATCGTCGAACGAATGTTCGTGAAGTGACAGAGACCATAGGTGTATTGATGGAAACGGCAATTTATATTTTGTACGATAAGTTGGATATGAGAAAGCTGTCGGCCCGATGGGTGCCACTTTTATCACAGATAACAACCAGCGGGTGCGTCTTTCATATTCGAAACTGTGTTTGGAGTTGTTTAAGCGTATACTGAAGGATTTTTTGCGTCAGTTGTCACTATCGTTGAGACCTGGATTCATCATTATACATCATTATACTCCTGAAACAAAGAAACAATCAAAACAATGGGTTGCTTCCGAAGAGTCTGCTCCAAGGAAGGCACAAGCGGTTCCATCGGCAGGAAAAATGGTGCCAAGGATTATTTGGAATGCGAAAGGTATCATCCCCATTGACTTCTTGGAGAAAGGAAAAACGATTTCTAGAGCAGACTATAGGAGTTATTGGTCCAATTCAACAAGAAGTCACGGCCTCATATGGCGAAGAATAAAGTTCTGTTTGACCACGAAAATGCCCCAACACACTCATCCGGAGTTGCTGCCACGAATTACATGAATTGCTGCTACCCCGATCCCATTCTCTGTTACCAAATATGAAGAAATGGCTCGCAGGAACAGAATTTAGATCAAATGAGGTCATCATGGAGAGAGGTGTATTTCGCAGAGCTTGTCAATTCTTATTTATTTGGAGAGGTTAAAATGGCAGGAGCCTTGGGAGTAGTATGTATTCCTAAACGGCGACTATGTTGAGAAATAAATAATTTGTGTTTGAAAAAAACTGGTGACTTCATTCCTAACACGAGTACTTTACTGAACCGCCCTAGTGAACGTTTTGAGATTCTTTGAATTCCTTCAAAGCATGTTTCAGAAGAAGGCTTATGGGTGTATGTGTGTGTGAGTGGATGAATGTACCAATAAATTAGAACCACAAACTAAAAACTGAAGTGTCATATAAACGCCAAAATTAGTTTTTATACTCAGAAACTTCCAAGGTGCTTTTTAAAAAAATCCCCCACCGCGAACCGCTGTTTACCTGGAAACATTTTCATTATTTTTGATGTCCAAACAAGTAGATTTAAGTATTATATATTAAGTTAATACACTTAATTCACAAAATATATAGATCTTTCTAGAACAGTATTAATCATTTCATAGATATTCTTTGTTACTGATTTCAATTTTCAGATAATTTTATGTGCTTCAAGTGCTAAATCGCGTTTCTATCTTCCCTCCTTTCTTCTTGTGGTCCACTGTGACATGTGAGGCTTACGTAAAGAAGAAACTAGATCGAGTCCCGCGATGTTATCGTTATCTTTTCTAAGAGGCCAATCATTCTTAATATGTTGAAACATTAGCCGTAATTTATCTCAGAAAATGCTAGGTTGATGATGTCATACACATCGTAGTCATTCATCTTGTAATATACTTACCCGAATAAGTTAAATTCTATGATTACAGAGTAATTTTATATGCAGCGCTTTCTCTATGTAATTTCTTCCCTGAAGTCCTCTACTTCATCTTTTCTTTTTCAGGTTGATTTGTTCTGTCATCTCATTCTTTATTCTTGTATTTTCCAGATATCTGAATTTGGATATCTACTCTTTTAAGTCTCCTGTTCTATGTTCAAATCTTCCAGCCTTCTGGTTTCTGACCAAAACGTAAACATGGAAACTAGTCGTTCTTCCAGACTAGCCGTGTGTAGGCTAAAGTTTGGATTGGTAGAGTCAGATTGAAAAATTCAATGCCTTAGCCAGGATTTGAACCATGTAGCTCCCGGTCTCCGTCTTATTGTACTTAATCATTGAGCCCCTCCCTCTGGGAGTTGTTCGGATTGGGTTGGTCTCGAGGGGACAGTGTGTTCCCGATACCCGTGGGAATCGGGTACGTCTTCGGACGGAGTTGAGGGAAGCCATTAATTCTCCCGGGTACTAGCCTGCAAAGCTATTAGAAGGTGTGCTAGATCACCAGGCGGTCCCACCGAGGTCATATCGGTAGCCTTCACCTTTGGTGTTCGCGCGCCTAAGTGGCGTATCCACTTACATCCCATCTTGTGTCCTTGGACCAGATGGGGGGGGGCTTGTTAGTAACCCAGGTCTTGCCCTATGGAAAGCCCCACGGAGGACGCCGAGCGCCCTTTGGGACAGCTCAGATAACTCCCTGGTTTAAAGAGGCCCGGATCTCGGTCCTACGGGTCCAGGACTGATGGTAGTAGACCCTCTGGACTCAACTGACTCAACTGTACTTAATCATTGAGCTACATGCCAGGACATTAAATTCTGCAGCTGATTCGTATTTTTTCCGGTAAACCACTAGGGGTTGTCATATATGTACAATGACTGAATGTTTCAATCTGACTCCTTTTATCCAAATCTTAGCCTACGTATGGTTAGTGTGGAAGAAGGTTGAATTCCCATCAATTAACCTAATAGTGAACTATAAAGTCTTAAGTACTTACAACATAGTAAGTCGCCACAAATGTGCATATCCTATTGTATGTGAGAACTCGTTGTAGTTTACCGGAAAACATGCGGGCCACTTGGAGAATTTAATGCCATGCTGGCACGTTAGCCATGGTAGTTCCATGGTTAAGAGCAACCGGAAGGATATCGGAAGATATCAATCTCGGCTATGGCCTATAGTTTTTCAATCTGACTCTACCTATCCAAAAAACATAAGCCTGTTTTCTTCCTTTTATTTCACTTTCCTTCTTACCCTACTGCTATCTCCCTAATTTATCATAACGTTCTACTGTTTTTCCCTTTACATGCCTAAAATCTGGTCTAATAAATATGTGAATTTTCTTTTTTCTACCAGGAAGACTGCTGGATCCATTTCAGTATTCACAAATATAATTAAAGGTAAGAAACACATTTTAATATATTCTAATTATCATTTATGTGAATGGTTTACAATACATTGTTTAAATATCAAGACAAACATGCTGTTAGCATAATGCTCGAGCTATGGGGACAGTACATTGACAATGCTGATGAAGCATTCTGTTTACCCAGCCTTTGACCAGAAGCTTCATAGAATTGATAAATCAGCAGTTTATTTAGTGAACAGAGTAGTTCAATAAGGTTTCACCAGCAACAGAATCTTTAAGAATGCAACTCTAATAATCACACCAAACACATGCTGTAAATTTTCCGAAATGGTTTTACATAAACTTGATACCACTAGTATAATTTGCAAGTTTCCTACACTATAAATAAAGTGAGCGTGCTTTATAATTATATCAAACCTAATTGCCATTGTAGGAACCTGTTTTAGAATTAAAATATTTATACTAGAAATTTTGTATACAAAAGTGGAATGAGTCGGCATACTGATTTAAGGAAAATAATTAACAATAAATGATAATAAAGTTTTCAATTTTTTTGTAAGTGAAACCTTTCACTTAATGTGTTTAGTAGTTCAAGTAAATGCATTTTGAGATCTCTTGAATAAAAACAATTTTATAAAAACGTCTGTGCGTTAAAATAATATAACTTGGTCGTTCAAATTTACGACACAAAAATGTTCAGCAAAATCTTTACTCTAACCTACCCTCTATATCAGGGGTGGCCACTAACCATAATTTTGGGAGCCGCAAATTTATGAGAGCCACATTGTAACAGATGCATATAAAATGGTTTATAAAATGAAAACGCGTTTTTCATTTTATAAGAAATGAAGGAGAATTTATTTTTTGTACTACATAGAACATTGCTGTTCAGGTGCACATGAAGGAATGGAATTCTACTTTTGAGAAGTGTTTTTTCGAGTGTTCATTTTTGCTATTAGTTTTTAGAAACTCACTTAAATGTTCATCAGTTAGTTCATATCATAATTATATTTAATGCATTTAAACGTTGAGTACAGTGATTCACACACATAAGTAGTCCCAAAAATTGAAATGTGTCTTAGCACACTCTTTTGTTACTGGTGTTTTTCTTCTGGAACATACTTCCAAAATTCTATATAGAAATGCCAGTTCGTTTGTGTTCTTTTAATCCTTCGTCCTCTTGCAGGTCTAGTAGCTCTAACTCACCAGTTGTATCCTTTATTATTGGTGTTGAAACGTCCACATCAACAGCAAACGGAATGAAAATGAAGGTTTTAGTGATCTTAAATCTGCCATTGATTTCTTCAAGGCCAGACATGTTACTTAAGTAATCTTCAGTTTTGACCTGAACGTCAGAAAGCTTCCAGTAATTTTATTCAAACATTTGAAGTTAGCAAATGTTTTAGTCAAAAGCTTTAACATGCAATGAAAGCTAAATAGTCTGGGAAAAATCAGAAATAAGTTTTTCTCTTCCTTGTAAAGATGTGTTTAACTGTTGAGACGCAGAAAAAGAAATATGTAGTTATGTTAAAGCACATAATTTATGTAAAATAAATTATTTTTGGGTCAGCTGTTCACGATCTGTTATCGCCTGAATAGCGTTTACGCGTGTTGCAACTAGTACTTCCTACTTAATTTGAAGACATTCCCAGACAAAAAATTATTTTGAATGTTTATTAGTCAAACCATTGGATAGTGTGTAATTATAAAAGATAGAATTATAAAAGACGTTTGATAGAGTCAGTGAATGTATCACAGGGAAACTAAATGGAATGGAACGCCGGTCTTCCTTAACTCATAGGCAGAGGCAAGATTTTGTGGTGACAAGTATTTATAAAATTCACATTAATAATTTTAATTGGTGGTGTTTTGTGGTTTTTACTATAAATTCGCGCAAATTTTCGAATAGAATTAATGAGTAATGACACGAGTGAAATGAAAAGTAACAAGTAATTAGAGTAACAAATGAATATATTTTATTTGAAATCAGCAGACAGTAGGTAACATGAATAAGATCAAATATCACATCAGACATCGCCAAACTGCAGCATACAACAAGTTGTGATATTTTGGCTTTGTTCCATTTATTTAACTACTATGGTCATATTGGCGGCCGTTCTCCTTTGGAACGTACTGAAGGTGTTAACTCGTTATCTTTGTTTTTTTTTTAATCACACTCTCATTCATACTTCCAGACTCTGGGGAAGATGGGGAATTATCTTGGTCGGAGAAAAATCCCCACCCCCACCACCGGGAATCGAACCCGGGACCCCAAGCACGGCAGGCAGGTGCTCTACCGACTGAGCTACGGGGCCAGCCTGCTTTTCATACTTGTTCTGTTGTCTGTCACAACTAAGTTATATCTAGAGAAAGGTTTCTCACTATCAGCGTTTGAGATCGGCAACCAGGACTTTTCAGCTTTTACCTTCAATGGCAGGAGTGCTGTTACACCATTTTTTTTTTTCCATATCGGCGGCCGTTCTCCTTTGGAACATACCGAAGGTGTTAACTCGTTATATTTGATTTTTAATCATTACATCACACATTCTTACTCTCATTCATACTTCCAGACTCTGGGGAAGATGGGGAATTATCTTGGT
Organism: Mantis religiosa; assembly: GCA_030765055.1. Lineage (NCBI taxonomy): Eukaryota > Metazoa > Arthropoda > Insecta > Mantodea > Mantidae > Mantis > Mantis religiosa. The sequence continues at coordinate 90,065,411 of CM060957.1, forward strand.
CGGAGAAAAATCCCCACCCCCACCACCGGGAATCGAACCCGGGACCCCTAGCACGGTAGGCAGGTGCTCTACCGACGTTACTACATCCTGTTATCATCGTTACCACAATGGCTTTGTTGTTCAACAATGTCACAAAGCTCTTTGTAATAAAGAAGCAAATCAGAATCACAGGTAATACCACTGGTTTTAAATGCATTTAGCTGTTTAAATGTTGCCATTACATGATTTAAATCTCATATTCTTGATTTACATAGTAAACTAGCCTAGAAGCCTTAAACAAATGTTCTAAAGCTTTAATGGTTATTACATCATCAGTTTGTTTTGCCATAATGGAATTCAATTTAGACAAAGTCATACGGCAGCAAACTGATTCTCTTCTACTGCTTTTCTAACACTGGGATCCATGATATGAACAAGTGCACTTACTCTGTTTCCAAAATGACGACTCTCTAATATTTACATTTGATTCTCAGAGAGTTAATTCGGGATAAAACAAGATGAGCCGCAGATTTTTGTTTAGATCGAAATTCTAATATTGCATCTGATATCATTCTGCAATTTTTAGAAACAAATGTTGCCTGTACCTTTACAATATTGTAGCACTTGGCATCGCAAAAGTGATCATTTAACAAATTTTGTACAGAAACTGAAAGTTTTTCTTTTTTAGAAAATAAATCGACAATTGCATCAAAATAGCTGGCAATTAAACTACTAAATTAAACCAGCTAGACCAGCGTGTCAGTACAGGCAATGGGAACACTTTTAGCTTCTAAATCTGGGTGGTTTTTAGTGAGGTATTGTTTGTATTCGTTTTTTAACTTTCGGGCATTTCGGAACACATTCTTAAACCCTGAGGGACAATATTTTCAAGTTAATGTAATGTCTTAGAGTAGCTTCCTATAAGTTCATTACCTTATCATTGCCTTTAGTCAGCATAATAGGACATTTTGCTGTGCTGTGCATGGTGTGGTATCCAATAAATAGCATTTCCAGTTAGTATACGACAAACAGTTCTCAGTATCACGGACCAGTCGGATGCTGTGGTGTCGGTTTACTGTTGTACCGCTTAGCTGTTATTTCAGTGCGTATGATGATGTCGTCATTGTATTGGTTTTGTTAAGTGTTAAATTTTATCTTGCTTACATTAAATTTGTAAACATTTTTCATGACTTCTAACTTCATGCTAGGAAGACATGAATGTTAAATTCAAGTTACATTTATGCAATTTGAAATATATGTAAAATTTTCTCATTTATCGCTAAAAAAAACTATTATTCTCGAAAAAGGAAAAATTCGCGAAAAAATCGTTAAAAACAAAAATTCTTGTCTCTGTGCATAGGTAACCTCGATACATCTGATACCTTGATATCGATATGTGGTAGTATGTCTAACATTTTGAATTAAACTTCGATACTTTTAAATAAGGAATAATTGAGTGGAGGCGCACCTCCCCACCCCCAAAGTTTCTGGACTCCAGTTCTTGATAGACTTTCGTTTTCTTCTGTCTAAGTAAGAGCGTGCAAAATAAGGGGAAAGAAGTTCATATAGCATGCAGCGTTAACTGAGTTGCAAATGAAACTGATTTAATCGACGCACTCATATCTGCAATAGCCTGGCTCGGTGACTCATTCTCGGCCATTATACGTATTACCTGTCTGCCGAATACAGTTGTTATGAGAGATCGCTGGTGTAGCACGAAATGGTTTAGAGAGGACAGAGGTGAGAATATAATACAGTATAATCTGACCACCAAAACATGAGCACAACGTACGTAAAACGATTTATATCGATATCCCATGTCCTGGATATTTTCTTTAACAGCATTCATGAGTTTACGTACTGAAGGAATATCTCTTCTCTGTTCCTAAAACTCGAGAAAAATTATGCGTGCAACACATTTTCCAAATTCATCGAGTTCAAAACTTTCTGGATGTGGCCCATGCTGAAAGTTTTTCTCCCATACACTTTGCATTTTGAACCTCTTTCTCTATATTATATACAGTTCGTTCACTTTTCCACTGTCGTTGCTGTAGCATTATTTAACATAATAATTAAATCTTTTCGTTTCTCTTCTTAATAAAACTATCATATTGAGTATTAATTTTCTGTTTTGTGAGCGTATGACGGTGTTTACAATTTCCCGTCCACTGTAAGAAACTCAACTGCTGTATTGCCGAACGGTACAGGAAATGGTGACGTAATATAGCTTATATGTTTGTGTTTACGTAAGCTTTCACTGTTGGGCATCTGTATTAATTCTTCAGACAGGTTGTACCTATCTCCGTGACCAAATCCTTCTTAGAAACAATGAACTTAATACAGCGCACGGATATATTTGTCTTATCAGATGGTTAGAAAAAGTTTATAGTATGGTAGTAGAGGCAAAAATGTTATATGGGGTAGAAGTATGGTGAATACAAGGATGGGAAGTTATAGATGAGGTGCATAGGAGGTGCAATAAAGAAATGCTTGGGTTACCAAATGCAGCTGTTAGGCAGGTAGCACAAATAGAGATGGGTAGAGTTGCCAGTAAAGAGAAGATTATGGAAAGGGCATTGAAACTCTGGTATAGAATATTGAATCTGGAAGAAAGGAATGTGTTAAAACAATGTTTAATTTATCAAGAGAAAAGTTTAAAGAACAGGGGATGGGTATAATGTCTTAGAAATAACCCAGAGAGCAGTGGGTTAGGTCAAATTTCGATAAAAGGAGAAAGCAATGTAAAATATTTCTGGAAATCTGCAAGAAAAAGATTCGAAGACATAGAAGTGCAGAAAACGTTTAGTGAAATAGCTGAGAAGAGTTTTTAGTTTTTTATATACTAATGAAGGGGCTTGGGGAAGGCAAAAGTACATAGGCGTGACAATAAAGAGGAGCGAGAAGGTATTGCATGGGTGAGTGCAGGAGTATGGCGACTGAAAGGTATATGGAAGGTTATTCCACAAAATTACTGTCCCATATGTGGTGAAATGAGAACTTGGAATATATATTTTTGAGTGTAAAAGGACAGAAATTTTGAGGAAAGAGTTTATTAATAAGAAAAGGTTTAAGCTAGACAGGAATATAGCTATAGTTGAAATGTTTGTTAAAGATAGTAAGAAGTTCGGGCAATTCTTGGACAAAGTTAAAAAAAAACTGCTTATGGACAGTGAACAGAACTAATAACGAACCTGCATTGTTATAATTGTTTAAAAATAAGGATTTACGGTCAAAGTGAGTTCACCAGGGGTGAACACTGGTCACACTCAGTTTTATTTGGCTTATCAAATATAAATAAATAGATAGATAACTATATAAATAAAATATTTGTCTTGTTTTCATCTGTTAGTAAGTCATATTTGAGTCACCACGTAGATTACACGTATTCCTACGAATAATTTGCATGATAATTTTATTTTACTAATGTACAACACAATTAGTAGCACAGTACTAATAACACAGCAGTGTGTGAAATATGCAGAAGAACATTTTCGCGATGTGGTAAGTCATACTTACATCATTACAAGACACCGAAAGATGCATATTACATTATTCATCGAATGAGGTTTACATCACCTCTATTTCCTGTTGCTGTCAGAACATTATGACCAAAAACAAAATTGTTACTTGAATTTATGCACAGAAGACTACTATTAAAAACGTACAGCCTTTTTGTTAAGCAAAGATAGAATATATAGGTTTGAAAACTAGTATCGATATCGAATATAGATAGTGATGTCCCACTATCGCTTTATACCAAGGATTACCTCATTAGCAAAGGGATTAAATATGAGGGCTTCTCATTGATGAAAATTGCTAATTATTACTCTAATATGGTAGTAATTACAGTCATATAAACCTTCGTAAGCAAGGACAGAATTTAGATACTCTATTCACCAAGCAACTCATCTATTGAGGGTCTTTCAATATATTTTCCTTCGAAAGTACATAACAATAGCGGCTCTCTGTTTCACGCCTGCTCTTCTGCCAGGAAAAAGGCTCGAGAGCACTCTGTCCCAGGGGATCGAAGCGAGGACCGCAGTGCGGATATTGCAATTAGCGCGACCCACCATGTAGCGGTTTGGGAGCATCGTACACATACAATAGTTCGCTTGTTAACCTCCACACGAAACACTAATGGCGCAATTCACATGGAAACAAAGGCTGCTTGATTGTTGGGCGATGTGCGGTTCAGATCTCCCTCTGTGTCGAACCTTCCACGTTTAATGAAATACCGTGACTTCCAACTTTGAAGTGGAAACATGTATACATTTATAATAACAGAAGCTTTTCTGGTGATTTTCGATTAATAAAGTTAGAGACAAACTTCGATAGGTACATTCCTGTATTCCTTTTGTGCATGACGTATGTGGAATGGACAGTTGTATCTTGATTTAACTAGTACCTTTGCAGCCTCCCTCTTATACCAAGAAGACTAATATTACTTGGGAAGGGGTAGCTGTGAATGTAACATGTACATCACCCCTATATCGCATTTTAATAAGCGCATTCAGAATAGAAGATCGATAACTTAACAAATGTCGATTAGATTAGAGTGATTTGCGTTCAATAAGCTTCACTAGTAGCTACAAAGGCTTGTGAATATAAACAAATTTTTCAAAGAACACAACTTTACTCTGGCCCCACAGAATAAATTCAGCGTACAACACTTTTAGAAACCACATAATACAAAAGAGGAACTCACAGACAAGAACTCAGATGTGTATCGGATAAACTGCGACAGCTGTGATAACTTTTACATGGGAAAAATAAAAAGGAATTTGAACATTAGGCTTACAGACCATTTTAGCAATATAAAGTACAGAGAAATAGAAAAATTAGAAGTTGCATACATTTCTGGAACGACAATAACGATATAGAACAAGAAATCCCGTTATTAAAAAGCGTTCAGGGTACAACTGCATTAACCACAGGCGAAAAGATATTCATAAACAAATATGAAGGAAAACTACAATTTTGACACCACGTTTGAGAAGAACCAAACTTCAACAGAGGCACCAATCGCCAGGAAGGAGTTCGCCTAATCAAATACAACAGCCGACTTTAACTGAGGAAGTTAGGAAGGTCCTAACGAAACGCGTTCTATGTAAACACTAGCAATATATGGAACATTGAGTATTAGTTCGACTCAAAATTATATTAATTTTGTGCCTCCTTGTATAATAGTCCATTCTCGTTAAGAATATTGAACATACAGTTTAGTAGCATATATAGTTGGGCATTGAACACAAAAGACACTATACACAGGCAATATGAAATATAAGTCAAGGGTAATTATGCGTGATACGAAATCAAACATTTCCCTGCAAGTAGAAAACTAGCAAATACGCATATGAAATAAGTTATGTATTATTATTATTATTATTATTATTATTATTATTATTATTATTATTATTATTATTATTATTATTATTATTATTATTATTATTATTATTATTATTATTATTATTATTATTATTATTATTATTATTATTATTATTATTATTATTATTATTATTATTATTATTATTATTATTATTATTATTATTATTATTATTATTATTATTATTATTATTATTATTATTATTATTATTATTATTATTATTATTATTATTATTATTATTATTATTATTATTATTATTATTATTATTATTATTATTATTATTATTATTATTATTATTATTATTATTATTATTATTATTATTATTATTATTATTATTATTATTATTATTATTATTATTATTATTATTATTATTATTATTATTATTATTATTATTATTATTATTATTATTATTATTATTATTATTATTATTATTATTATTATTATTATTATTATTATTATTATTATTATTATTATTATTATTATTATTATTATTATTATTATTATTATTATTATTATTATTATTATTATTATTATTATTATTATTATTATTATTATTATTATTAGTAGTAGTAGTAGGTTAAAAATAGCGGTTCCAGCGCAGACCCAAATGAGCAAGATGGCGGCCATGCGCAATCGGTATGTTTAGTGGATTTAGACAGTGTTTAGGTAGGCAGTCAATCCTCTTATTTTGCTGTAACTTATAATGCTGTGTCCTGAGGTATGATCAGAGTTTGTCTTGAGCTATGATCTGAGGCTCTAGGGTTAAGGGCTGCAGGGTTTCTTAGGTAAAGACTGTTGGTCTGGGAGGTTAATAGCTATAGGACTTAGAGGTTAGGTCTCGAGGTATGATCTGGGACTCTATGGTTAAGAGTTGCAGGGTTTCTTAGGTAAAGTCTGTTGGTATGGGATGTTAATATCTGAAGGATTTAATGGTTAGGTCCTGAGGTATGATCTGGGACTCTATGGTTAAGAGTTGCAGGGTTTCTTAGGTAAAGACTGTTGGTCTGGGAGGTTAATAGCTATAGGACTTAGAGGTTAGGTCTCGAGGTATGATCTGGGACTCTATGGTTAAGAGTTGCAGGGTTTCTTAGGTAAAGACTGTTGGTATGGGATGTTAATATCTGAAGGATTTAATGGTTAGGTCCTGAGGTATGATCTGGGACTCTATGGTTAAGAGTTGCAGGGTTTCTTAGGTAAAGTCTGTTGGTCTGGAGCTTGAAAGCTGTGGGATTTAGAGGTCAGGTCTTGAGGTATGATCTGGGACTCTATGGTTAAGGGCTGCAGGGTTTCTTAAGGTAAAGTCTGTTGGTCTGGAGCTTGAAAGCTGTGGGATTTAGAGGTTAGGTCTTGAGGTATGATCTGGGGCTCTAGGGTTAAGAGTTGCAGGGTTTCTTAGGTAAAGACTGTTGGTCTGGGAGGTTAATAGCTATAGGACTTAGAGGTTAGGTCTCGAGGTATGATCTGGGACTCTATGGTTAAGAGTTGCAGGGTTTCTTAGGTAAAGACTGTTGGTCAGGGAGGTTAATAGCTGTGGGATTTAGAGGTTAGGTCTTGAGGTATGATCTGGGGCTCTAGGGTTAAGGGTTGCAGGTTTTAACAGGTAGGGTTGCTGGTATGGGAGGTTAATACCTATAGGATTTAATGTGGCATGAGCTCTAGGGTTAAGGGTTGTAGGGTTCATAGCTAAATGTTGTTGGTCTAGAGGATAAAGACCGTAGGGTCTTTTATCTATGTTTTATAGGCTGAGGTATGGTCTTATAATTTTGAAGTTAAGTTTGCTAGCCCAGCGATTAAAGGCGGTTAATCTTGGGGCAAGTACTACATTTATGCCTTACTATGTCATCCTATTATAAACTAACCTAACCTAATATACTCTTTCATTTCTACCTTCTTTCATCATTCTTATTATAACCTAGCTGTGTTTGGCTAGTGGCTTCCTTTGTTGCACCTGTTAACCTATTTGTTCTCTTTCCTTAAGTTCCTCTATTCTACCACTTTAACCTAACCTAATATATCCCATGGTTTTAGCTTCTTGATCATTGTTGAACCTAGTTGATTCTGGTATTAACATTCGTTCTCTTTTCTTAAGCTGCCCCGTTTTTACCTCCTTAACCTATCCTAAGCATGTTTCTTTTCTCATGCTAACTACTTGTATGTATGATGCAAAGTTTTTAGGCATATCGATATTATAGCTATCTTTGTCACTGCAAGAGGTATATATGCTGATTACAGATCTTTATACAGTAAATTTAACCCTTTGTGTATCTGCTTCTCTTTTCCTAAAAATTGAGGTTCTTTTGTTGCTAGGGTTTCTTGTTTTTCGTACCTTCTCTATGCTTTCAGGAACTCTATTCTACCTTGTTATGTTATGAGGTCTTATGCTTATATCTTAGGCTTTTTGATTAAGCCTTTTGATCTGAAAGACTATGTATTTTGGCTATGTTCCTCATCTCTTATGGTCACATGGCTAGGTCTTGAGGCATGATCTTAGGGCCTGGGGTTTAAAGGATATAAGTCTCATAGCTTAAGCTCGTAGGTCTAAAGGTTAAAGACTGTAGGTTTAGTGGTTAGGTCGTATGGATTCAAGGTTAGATCTCTCGGTCTAGAGTTTAAGGCTGTAGGATCTGAAGGTTACGTATGGAGGTATGATCTGAGGGCTCTAGGGTTAAGTGTTTTAAGCTTCATAGCTAAAGGTTGCTGGTCAGGAGGTTAAAAGCTGTAGGATCTGGAGGTTAGGTATTGAGGTATGATCTCGGAGCTCTAGGATTAAAAGCTATAGGCTTCATAGCTAAAAGTTTGCCAGCTAGAGATATCTTCTTTACTGTTAGAGGTATATTTGCAATGGTCTAGGCGTACAGTTTTCTTACATTTTTTCATGCAGATTGATGTCTTCGTACTCTTGTGTCTTTTTCAAGCTTTTACCCCCTATGCATCGTCTTGTAATAAGTCGTTACGCTAAACCAATGTTCTAATGCTATTTCCATGCTTTTTCAGATGTTATGAGGTTTATGCGCGTTTCAGGGATATTTTAGACCAAGTTACGTTACTCAATTCATTTTATAACTAATTAAGAAGTTTTTCAAGGATATTTCAGATTACGAGATAGTAGTTACTTTTTAAATTTACCTATTTTAACATTAACTAAAGTGTGTTCAGTTAGCTTATGTGGTGAGGTAGACGTCCCTCGTCTTTTTTCTCTGGACTTGGGACCAGCGTCAGAATTTGTTTTCTGAACGGTAGACTTAACGCCCTCCTCTGCTCTTATTATTCAGCTGTTTTCATGCTTAGATATTTTAATGCTACGTTCTAGTGTTTATTTCTCGGAATGAAAATTGTTTTTTTTTCTGCTCTAGGGTTCCTTCTTTCATTCGCCGTTCAAAATATGACAATGTCCATGGGCATATGTGGATACTCCATCATCTGCAATTACTCTCTTGTCATCATGTGGAGATAGGGATATTTTGTTCACTTCCACTGACGCAACATTATGTTGATGGGACATAATTAGGTTCATTGGCGTTCTTATGATTTCTCTGCTTTTAAGACAGTCCACATAGCTCTCAAAGGTGATGTACTGTTTAATGGCACTATGTTTTATGCCTTTTATCTTCTTGATTATGCCTCCATCGATGTCGAGTGCATACATCTTCGGTCTCAGTCCAACAAAACGACGAATGATTTTTCCATTGGCTTCATCTTTAAATTTTCCCAACACTTTCTTGTTTTTTGTAGAATGACATATGTGCTCGCTAGGATAATCAGCAGTATCCAGATGTTCCAGAAAACGTAACTTATCCTGGTATATGTCTCCGGTAGTCACACGATGGATGAAAGAGTCAGTATCCATGTACATGAGCTTCAGATTTTCAAGCCCGTAATACGGCATTAGCACATCATAATGATACCAATACATCAAGGTCTTCGAGATATCCAGCACACACATCCCAATGTATATAGGCTTGTTGAAGACTATCTCCCGTGACGCCATGTGTATTGCAGCCAGATTGGGTCCATATATAGTTCTATCAATAAATGTAGGCTTAGCAACCAGTTTTTCCAATGTCTTCCAATCGGTGACAAGTCGTATATTCAGTCGGTTTCTGATGTTTTCCATAGCTTTACCAAACATGGCATTGTTAAAAAGTTTGTAAAGATCCTTCTCGAAATCATTTCTCGATCCTTGTCGTAGCCGGTTATTGAATTCCACATAAGGCTTTAACCAACATGACTGTTGAAATTGTAGCACCCGATGGATTTTAGTCAGTTGTAACCCATGACTAAGGGCCTGCTTCAAGGTCATGTAATGCACCACATACCTAGTTCGTGATCCAAGGTGAGGAATTAGTTTCCTTGTAGAAGAACCCGGGGGCTTGATACACTCAGGTAGGAACGGTAAATCATTGTGTAGGTCATGGAGTTCTGTAGGATATTGAAGGTCCACTTCTAAGATGTATCCGAGAGGGTCATCTTCTCGTAGTATATCTAGGTTGATATCTTCAGGAGAAACCCACTTAAAACCCCCGTAAGCAAGGGGTTTCTGCATCGCCCACGCGTACTGGTTATTTGAATCCTCGTACGTAATATATTGAGAGGGTTTACTTGAGTCATACTCCTTCATGTAGTGATTGTTCGCTTCTGCATACCGATGAGAAACTTGGCATAATCCTCCTCTTATACCTGCTTCAACCATGAGTAGCTGGTCATAATCCTGTAGTAATTCCAGTTCAATTCGTGTGTACAACAGCATTGCATCCCACGTAAGTCCGGGTGATGTATAATAATGTGCGGGATCAACTTTATGGGTTTTCAGGGTCTGCTCTCTGAATGTTTCAAACACATCTGCTAGTAGAAGGACATCCGAAGTTAAGTAGAGGTCACTGTACTCGCCTAGTGTTCTGATGTTGAAGTGACTCCATACGGTTTTTGCATGCTGATACTCTGCATCACTAATTTCTTCTCTGTTTAACTTACTGTAGAATGCTTCTCTCGGAGGAAGTTCTGTCTCACTCAAAACATCCCATGATGTAACGTAATCATAGGGAAACACACCTTTACGCATCATCAAATCGATCTTCTCTGCTCCAAAGTACTTCTGAGTTTCAGGATATGATGTTAGATTTTTTGCTAGTTTATCCAAGCTGGTACTAAGGAAGCGATAGGTATCCACAAAACGAAGTTTAATGTCACCAACATACTTGGAAAATGATATATAACTTTCCTCAGAGCTAGGAATAACTTCTACTCTATCGCTAGTACAGCCTAACTCCTTAACAATGAAATGGGAGTCATATCCACTCAGGTTATGTATGAAGACAGGAATATAATTAGGCGTTTTACAGGTTAGATTACACTGATTATGTAGACTTCCTCGATATTCACCACTTATATGATCATGATCTCGTACTTTCCAGTTATCGTCGGTAAATTCTTTACCACATAAGTAGCATTCTGTAGAAGATTCGAATGATTTTTGTTGCTTATCTGTCAGAGTTAATGGAGCACCAGTTTTGTATACAGCATTAATTTTCTTTGCGAGAGAACTTACATACTCCATAAACTTCGGTGCAGCGTCACAACCTCGATATACATAGGGTTCAGTAGGAAGACCAGTCTGTAAACCTTCAATTGTAGCTGAGGATTTGACATAAACACAGAAACTCATAGGAATATGCTTCTGATATGGAACTGTATAAGACGTTTCGGGATTAGAAGAACACCCGTGGTAAGGGGTAAGAATGCTTTCAAAGTCAGCGTATATGACATAAGGTAATTTCAACATCCTTTCATGATTCTTGAATCTAACAATAGATTTCTCCTTAGTTGGCATAACAATCTTAGCAACTCCGTGTTGGCTACATATTTTTCTATGCTCATTTAACCTCTCAACTCCTCCATTTCGATACTCAAAGTGCGTAAAACAGCGTTTGCAGATACAGAGTTTTCCCTCACATTTGGTTTTTTGTTGATGAATAAGTCTCTCGAAATTCTTTATATAAACGTAATGATGACGTCCAGCTGAATTGCTTAACAGAAGCAGGTCGCGATGCTCAGTCAGTTCTTCATTGACAACTTTCATAGGAAACACTTGATTTTTCTCATCCAGCCCGAAAACATTTATAGAGATGTTATTTTTTCGTTCAAATTTCGGGATATCAGTCAGGCTCGTAGGAAACGAGAGGCAGGAAAAGTCATATCTCTCTTGAAGATCCTTATACTTGCTAACACGTTGAGGATCCTTGTGAATGAACTTGGCGAGAACAGCATACATAAAACACTTTTCATCTTCATAATTCTGTGGATTTATGCAGGCTCCTTTAGCTCCAATAGAGGTCGGTAGAGGGATGTAACTGGTTCCCCTCAGTCCATTATTCTTGTTGATTCTAACACGCACACCATCAACAGCTAATAAAGCCCAACTGCTTCCTTTAAGTTGACTTTCCTCCATTTCAGTACAAAGTTTCTTGAATTTACTTTCCAATATGGCGTCCAAGTCACTTTCTAAAAATATTGCTTGATTTGGCGTTTTAAAGGCTTTATCAGTAGTGTCACCAACGGCATTCGCAAACCGACATTCAGCCATGAGGTTAATTTTCACACTTTTATGCATCCTCAGTTGCTTCTGAACGGCTTGAATTATCCGCTGTTTTGATTCCTGGAGATATGTATTCAGGTCTTGGCATGTAGAGCACTGGATGAAATATGATTTCAGTCGATCCTGGAAAGCTGTTTCATATTCTACGACATCGTCTTCATCAGGAACCATTAACAGCAATTTATGTTTGGTAGGCTCGATCTTGAGTTTCTTAGCAGTAGTTATTCTCTCGCATCGTTCTTGGTGAGTATCTCTGCGATTCTCAGTATCATAAACGTTACCACAATGTTTACATTCGTAAAACCGGCCACATACCAGCTCATGTCTCTTTTTATTGTAGCTTTTCAGGAAACTCTTTGCACATATGCTACACCTATTTTCAGGTATAGTGTCTAACAGAGCTTCCATCGCTATAGTTTTTTGTTGTGTGCAGGCTAATTCTCGGGAATATGCTGCCAAGTAAGTGTCATGATACACTTCTCACTTCTCTTCTTCACCTTGATAAGTTATCAGCGCTACTGATGATGAATTTCACTGTAGAAGCTGATCCGCTATGCTATAAACACACTAGCGTAATTACAATCTAAGATCGATAAAGCTCTCTTTATACACTTAGCACAGACCTAATAGAAAACTTCATCATCCCCTTCACCAATGGGATTCGAAGGTGGCACTCCTATCGGAGAAAACCTAAAGGAAAACTTCATCACACCACCACCACCACCACCACCACCACCACCACCTTTGTAGTTCGAAGGTGGCGCTCCTATCGGAGAAAAGCTAAAAGAAAACTATTATCTTGCTACCACAGGGGTTCGAAGATGCTTCTACTATTGGAGAAAACCTAAAAGAAAACTCTATTAATTTCCCAGTTTTCGATTATTCTTTAACTACTTTACAATTCACATGAGAGAAAAAATTAGACAAATTAAAGGAAATAAATAGCTAGATTTGAAGATAAAATTTAGACAATTCAAACGAGTATAAACACGACTAAGCTCCGCCTTTTAGTTTTAAAGTTACATTAGGAGCTCCCATTGCCACCCGTAGACACCTCTCCGTCATCTTCAACCACGTGTTCTTGATTCTTTTCACACATATCTTAACATAACAGTTCTATTTTTCTCAAGTTCATCTATTACACCGTTTAACTGATCCACGGGGCACCCTTAGAATCCTTCACTTCATCCTCAAACACACCTTCTTGAACCCTTTTGATATATTTTAACCTATTTATGTTTGTTGCTACGGGCATCCGTTCTCTTTTCTTAAGTTAAATTATTACGGCCATCTTGTTATGTTTGAGTCTCATGCTTATATATTAAACTTTGTGATTAAGTATTTTGATTTGAAAGTCTATGTAAATCGGTTAAGGTAAACATCTCTTCTCAACATGAGACAAGTCATGATGTATGATCTTATGGGGTGAGCTTGTGAACACGCCTAAGCATTTATATTCAAAGGTATTTAAATTATCCCACCGAGATTTGAACCTAGATCCTAAGGCGTAAATTACCATTTCAACAACAATTCACACCTAAAGTATATATGTATACGCTATTTCATTGCGCTAACGTTATTAGTTCAAGAGTTATTTAAGATTCAAGTTATTGCTACAGAAGCGGTTATCGAACCACGGGTCTGTAGGATACGGAATCATAAATCATTCACAGCATATGTTGAATGAAAAAAACCTGCACTTTCCCCTGCTGTTCTATGTGCAATAGATCAGAAATAGAACACAATTACATAATTCAATGGACGATGGGAACTGAACCAGGGACCCTTGAGCTACACGTTGTCAGCATATGATTAACTATGAGAAGCATAACCATATAAAGGTTATTTCACTTCTATAGACCCAGCGGTTACAGAGATATTTAAATTAAACGATTCAGGACTCGAACTAAGGACTACAGGTATACAGTATATACCCTGCGGACCTAGCTAACCATATGTAAGTAATAAAGTTTATCCGAACTCTCTATCATAATTAGTTTCGGAGTTATTCCAATATAAGCAGTACTCTTCTGCCCCGAGATTCGATTAGGGGACCATTGATAAAACTACCAGTCAGACAGTCAGTAAGGGCACGGACACCCCTGCGCGGTAGAAAGGCAGCATGCATCGTCTTTCCACCCCTGGTCGGCATCCCATTAGTTTCCGAACACTATTTATCACATGCAGGTGTGCCTGCGTCTTGGGACAAGGGCTTGACAGGTCATTAATCAAGGAGTAGTATACTTATGTAGGTTCCAGATCAATTTGCATAATAGGGGGAGGGGGTGTGAGGACCACCCAAGATGTTGCAGGTGGTATGGAACGGGGAGGGGAGGGGGTGTGAGGACCACCCAAGATGTTGCAGGTGGTATGGAACCTACATAAGTATACTACTCCTTGATTAATGACCTGTCAAGCCCTTGTCCCAAGACGCAGGCACACCTGCATGTGATAAATAAAGAGTGTTCGGAAACTAATGGGATGCCGACCAGGGGTGGAAAGACGATGCATGCTGCCTTTCTACCGCGCAGGGGTGTCCGTGCCCTTACTGACTGTCTGACTGGTAGTTTTATCAATGGTCCCCTAATCGAATCTCGGGGCAGAAGAGTACTGCTTATATTGGAATAACTCCGAAACTAATTATGATAGAGAGTTCGGATAAACTTTATTACTTACATATGGTTAGCTAGGTCCGCAGGGTATATACTGTATACCTGTAGTCCTTAGTTCGAGTCCTGAATCGTTTAATTTAAATATCTCTGTAACCGCTGGGTCTAGAGAAGTGAAATAACCTTTATATGGTTATGCTTCTCATAGTTAATCATATGCTGACAACGTGTAGCTCAAGGGTCCCTGGTTCAGTTCCCATCGTCCATTGAATTATGTAATTGTGTTCTATTTCTGATCTATTGCACATAGAACAGCAGGGGAAAGTGCAGGTTTTTTTCATTCAACATATGCTGTGAATGATTTATGATTCCGTATCCTACAGACCCGTGGTTCGATAACCGCTTCTGTCGCAATAACTTGAATCTTAAATAACTCTTGAACTAATAACGTTAGCGCAATGAAATAGCGTATACATATATACTTTAGGTGTGAATTGTTGTTGAAATGGTAATTTACGCCTTAGGATCTAGGTTCAAATCTCGGTGGGATAATTTAAATACCTTTGAATATAAATGCTTAGGCGTGTTCACAAGCTCACCCCATAAGATCATACATCATGACTTGTCTCATGTTGAGAAGAGATGTTTACCTTAACCGATTTACATAGACTTTCAAATCAAAATACTTAATCACAAAGTTTAATATATAAGCATGAGACTCAAACATAACAAGATGGCCGTAATAATTTAACTTAAGAAAAGAGAACGGATGCCCGTAGCAACAAACATAAATAGGTTAAAATATATCAAAAGGGTTCAAGAAGGTGTGTTTGAGGATGAAGTGAAGGATTCTAAGGGTGCCCCGTGGATCAGTTAAACGGTGTAATAGATGAACTTGAGAAAAATAGAACTGTTATGTTAAGATATGTGTGAAAAGAATCAAGAACACGTGGTTGAAGATGACGGAGAGGTGTCTACGGGTGGCAATGGGAGCTCCTAATGTAACTTTAAAACTAAAAGGCGGAGCTTAGTCGTGTTTATACTCGTTTGAATTGTCTAAATTTTATCTTCAAATCTAGCTATTTATTTCCTTTTTCAATTTTAATTTGTCTAATTTTTTCTCTCATGTGAATTGTAAAGTAGTTAAAGAATAATCGAAAACTGGGAAATTAATAGAGTTTTCTTTTAGGTTTTTCTCCAATAGTAGAAGCATCTTCGAACCCCTGTGGTAGCAAGATAATAGTTTTCTTTTAGGTTTTCTCCGATAGGAGCGCCACCTTCGAACTACAAAGGTGGTGGTGGTGGTGGTGGTGGTGGTGTGATGAAGTTTTCCTTTAGGTTTTCTCCGATAGGAGTGCCACCTTCGAATCCCATTGGTGAAGGGGATGATGAAGTTTTCTATTAGGTCTGTGCTAAGTGTATAAAGAGAGCTTTATCGATCTTAGATTGTAAGAGACTTCTCGTCGAGACTCCGAGGAGGACACATCGTGAGCAGGAGACTACCAGACTACGGAGAGAAGCAGCATACCGGTGGAGTAGAAGAAGCTGACCGCAGCAAAGAAGCTGCCGCCGCTGGATCGGCTTGGCATTGCCGAGGCTCAGTGCCAAAGACTAGCTGACTTATCGGCAACTAACAGTCTAATTGGGAGAAAACAAGTTCACCAGCCAACAGTCTCTGACTGGAATCTAAGGCGCCTTCGGGTCTGAACCTCTGTTTTCACGCTTATTGGCACCCTTTAGCTGTTCTTTCTCTTACTCTATACTATTTTCCTCTTTTCTATCTAATCTTAAGCCCCCTGTTAGGTAGTATTTAAGCTTTCTCTTACTCTTCTCACTTCCTACATATCGTTACGCAAATCAGATATTTATTTAACTGTTAACTAATTGTAATTGTAACCTCCACCATGACCAAAAAGAGGCTCAAGAAGCAGTCACCAAGTGGGCTGCGGGTCACAAGACAAGCGGTTGTCAAGACCCAGCTGAACTTTGGCACTCCTGGATCACTTTCTATCCCAGCTGCTGCCACCCCGCTCTCACCCAACTCTGACTCTCCATCCACTGTGAAACAGGCATCTCCCAGCAATCAAAGCCCAGTCCTCTCCGGCACTCCGGTCTCCCAGGCTGCCCGAGACACGCCACTCCCCCCATCGAGATCATCCTCCACCACTTCATCATCAGGCCGCATACCACAGACTAGCCCTCACCCGCAGCCACTGTCGCCCATCCCAGGGCCTTCTTCGCCCGCTAACCCCGTCGGACTACCCTGTCCTAACAGCGCCCCAACACAAAACAACAACCCATCCACCGCCCCCATCTCTTACTCTCAAGCTGTGACGTCCCGCCTCCAAGCCCCGATATATGTCTCCAAACAGCATGTCACTCTGTTTCAGACGCTGTTGGAGTTCGATCGCGAGCACCCCAACGAGGGCTACCTGGTGACCCGGGCCTCGGTCTCCCGTGATTTCATGATCAGGACGAGATCGCCCCAGGACTACAAGATGATGTGCGCCTTCCTGAGGGACCGCCACATCACACACCAAATAACCGGCCACCGCGAGGACCAACAGAGCTTCAGAGCCGTGCTGAAGCACATATACTATGACGGGGCGGCGGAGGCTATTAAGGCCGAGCTGCAGGCCGCGCACTTTTCAGTGCTGCGTGTGGTGCAGCTCAGACGGTTTGACCGGGCCCGAACACCTCTACCGTTCTATCTGGTAGATGTTGCGACGGCGGATGATCTGGACCGCCTAAGACTAATTAGACACGTGCTCCATTTTCAGGTGAAGGTGGAGCCGTACAGACGACCTGTCATCCCGGTGCAGTGCAGCCGCTGCCAGCAGCTCCGGCATACCGAAGGACGATGCACCGCGGCGACTGTGGTGTGCTCCAAGTGCACCGGGGGTCACGACTCGCGTGGCTGTGATGTGCCGCCCCCCCGGAGGAAGTGCGCCCTTTGCCTTGGCATGGGCCACGGGGCCAGGTACCGGGCTTGCCCGGAATACCAAAGGCAAGTTGCGGCGGCGCGCAACCTCCGGGAGGTGAACGGGCGTCCGGCTGGCGTGTCGGTGGCTCGGGAGGCGCGGGGAGCCGCTGCGGCGCGGGCGCCGCCTGCGGCTATGACTGGTGCGCGGCGCGAGACGACTTCCAGACCCCGAGATCCAAGACTGCAGCCTCGGGAGCAACAACCCAGGCAACAAAAACCGAGACCAGCACCACAAGCACCACCAACAGACGAAAGAGTTCTTCATCAACGAAGAATGTACAACCAAGTACTGAGGACCGGGATGAGCGAGGACGACTTCAGAGAGACGTGCCTCCACATCTTTAAATCCCTGGTGGAAGCGGATTCGTCGGAGGCCCGCTCCCTTATGGCAACTTACAGGGACTTCATACAACTGCTTGTCACCCCCGGCTTCCTTAGAACAGAACCATGAACAGACCAGGCCACTTAAACTTACTGACATGGAACGCTAGAGGACTAAGACGTAAAAAGACAGAACTTTCGAACTTCCTGACACAGAACACTATAGACATAGCGTTAATTACAGAAACCCATCTCACTAGTAGGGCCAGATTCAATATACCAGGGTACACCACACACCGCACAGATAGGAACCAATATGGCGGCGGCACAGCCATAATAATAAGACACAACATAATGCATGACATAGCACAAATACCACAACTGCAAAGCCTTGAAACCACAAATATATACATAACACTAGACAACTGTCGAACACTCATATCAGCGGCATATGCCCCCCCGGAACCCTAAACACAGCAGATATATCAAATTTGATGCAACAAAATAACAAATTTCTATTAGCGGGGGACCTCAATGCAAAACATCAAATATGGGGCTGCAATGAGACAAACCCCGCTGGAAACGCCCTATTAAGACTTGAAAATCGAACGGATCTCATAATCCATGCGCCGGAAGAACCCACTTACATACCATTCAACAGAACAGATAGAGCCGACATACTTGATATAGCACTATCACGCAACTTAACCCGAAGGCTTCACCTTCAAACCAAAAACGAACTGTCATCAGACCATATTCCCCTGATGATCACTTTGGAAGGCGACGCGGCTAAGGTCCCACCACTTAAACGCCCGAACTACAATAAAGCAGACTGGGAGAAGTTCGCAACAGCAGTAAGCAAAAACCTCCCCACGTTCCCTTTAAATTCAAACGAAAACGTGAACAGGGCAGTACTCCAATTGGAGCAGGCCATAAAAGCGGCAACAGTAATATCAGTGCCCACAAGCCAGCCCAAAACGTTCCATAATCAACTTCCCCGAGATATAACCTCCTTAACGGCAGAACGAAATCGAGCCAGGCGGAAATGGCAAAAGTCCAGACATATAATTGACCAAGAGTACTACAGGTACCTAAACACACTAGTGCAACAAAGAATATCCACTCATATCACAAATCAATGGCAAAACACGCTTGAGAATCTCAATTACGAGAGAGACTCAGTGTGGAAGGTCGCACGCTGCCTAACACGTGACAGGGTTCATATCCCTCCGCTACACTATAACCAAAACATAGCCACAACGGATCAAGAAAAAGCAGATGCACTAGCGGACGCACTGCAGGCTACGCTAACTCCGAATGCCAATCCGTCTTGCACACAATTTGCGGAAGAGACGGAAGCAGAAACAAAGAATTACAAAGAGTTAGTAACCCACAATAAAGTAAGAAAGACATGCCCCAGCGAAATTAAATGGATAATTAAGCACCTCCCCAAGCGAAAAGCGCCGGGACCTGATGGAATCCCAACCGTGGCACTTGCCAACCTACCGGAAGACGCGATTAAATTACTAGCAAATATATTTAATTACACCCTCGAGAAGGGATATTATCCCGAGAGATGGAAGCTTGCCATTGTGGTACACTTCCCCAAGAAGGGCAAAGACGCCTCTCACCCACAGAACTACAGACCTATCAGTCTTCTAAGCGTTCTAGGCAAACTTCTCGAAAAGGTCATACTCAAGCGACTCAACAGCCAACTAATCAAACAAAATATCACAATCCCGGAGCAATTTGGATTTAGAGCCAAACATTCCACAACACTCCAACTACTGAGAGCCACAGAACACATAACCCACGGGTTTAACATCCGCAAGTCAACAGGAGCACTCTTGCTCGATGTCGAACGCGCATTCGACAGGGTGTGGCACGCAGGACTGCTCAAAAAGCTTAAAACCTTGAACATACACGACATATTAATAAAGCTCATCGCGAACTACCTACATGACCGCAAATTCCAATCGAAAGTTGACAACCAATTATCGACTCCCCGCCAAATCAAAGCGGGAGTCCCTCAGGGAAGTATCCTAGGGCCGGTTATCTTTAATATCACTATGAACGACATACCAAAGACCAACTACACAGATTTGTACATCTACGCAGATGATACAGCAATTGTGACCCAATCAGCCAAACTGGACTTCATCCACCGGAGACTACAAAACGCCCTGAATAATCTAGAAGAATGGCTCACCAAATGGCGTATTAGAGTAAACCCAAGAAAAACGCAAGCCATAATTTTCACCAAAAAGCTTAAGCACAGATTGGGGAAACACCAGCTCCCCCCACTCTCTATATTCGGAGAAAATATAGAATGGACGGACACAGTCACTTGGCTAGGACTCAAAATGGACCAAGGGCTGACGTGGAAAGAGCACGTTCACCAAATCAGGGGTAAAGCCAACGCTCAATTGGGCAAGCTTTACCCCCTCATAAACATGAACTCCCACATAAACATGAATTTAGGGCTCACTCTATACAAAACTCTCATAAGGCCCATATTCACATATGCAACGCCGGTCTGGGGGTATGCTGCCAAAACATATATTCTAAGATTACAAAAATTTCAAAACAAAATACTACGAACGATAGCAAAAGTACCTTACACAGCACCAGCCGACCTACTGCACAGAGAACTGCACAGAGAATTAAAAATGCACACAGTAGAAGAATTCATTAAGAAACTAGCATATGACACATATAAAAATTTTGAAATACACCACAATCCTCTAATCTCACGACTCGGAAACTACACTACAGAAATAAACACACACACACGACCATTATCACTGTTCGAAAGAAGACTCACACATGATGACGACGAAGACGACGTTCAGAACTTCCTGAACAACCTATTAAGGGACAACTGACACAGACAGTTAGGCTGACACCCCTACTTTCCCTTCATTAATCTTTTTCTTACTGACTCTTTTCAGAACACTGCCCGCACAGAGCCCTCCAAGCCCTTGACAACAGTCAAGGCGGCCCGGGAGTTAGAGGGTCTCCCACCAGTGTCCTACAGGTGCAGAGACAGCGGGCGACTGCAGATGGAGTAGGACACACCGACGACAACGCATGGACAAAGGAAATAACGAACGGCCACGCCGGAACCAAGGACGACCGAACACATAGTTCGAATTGCATGCCAAGTACTAACTATTGACAAACCCAGAATACTGGGGCCATAAGTAGAATTAATACGAAAAACACATATATAATAGATAAGCTACACATAACACTGACCAACAGGCCTACCCGGCCTCAGCCACATGTACATAAGTAAAGTAAAGCATAAATTACACTTGGTGGTGCCCAGGTTTCATGGTCACCACCAAGAAGCAACATAGACGCGCTCGCATGCATCGCATGCCAGCTTAATGGATACCACATACTAACCGGGGTGCTATGCGGGACCCGACTAAGCATGTTAATAAGTGCACGCAAAATAATTTAAGTCACGTAACTAACACGTGGTGGGGTTTTTTAGTGAGTATCCTGGCCCCCTCAGGGCACAGGGACCCTCACACTGTCGGCCGTCGCACGCGGGCCGTCGCCTGTAACTGGGTTTTTCCCCTCCACGGTAAAAAAAAAAATTAGATTGTAATTACGCTAGTGTGTTTATAGCATAGCGGATCAGCTTCTACAGTGAAATTCATCATCAGTAGCGCTGATAACTTATCAAGGTGAAGAAGAGAAGTGAGAAGTGTATCATGACACTTACTTGGCAGCATATTCCCGAGAATTAGCCTGCACACAACAAAAAACTATAGCGATGGAAGCTCTGTTAGACACTATACCTGAAAATAGGTGTAGCATATGTGCAAAGAGTTTCCTGAAAAGCTACAATAAAAAGAGACATGAGCTGGTATGTGGCCGGTTTTACGAATGTAAACATTGTGGTAACGTTTATGATACTGAGAATCGCAGAGATACTCACCAAGAACGATGCGAGAGAATAACTACTGCTAAGAAACTCAAGATCGAGCCTACCAAACATAAATTGCTGTTAATGGTTCCTGATGAAGACGATGTCGTAGAATATGAAACAGCTTTCCAGGATCGACTGAAATCATATTTCATCCAGTGCTCTACATGCCAAGACCTGAATACATATCTCCAGGAATCAAAACAGCGGATAATTCAAGCCGTTCAGAAGCAACTGAGGATGCATAAAAGTGTGAAAATTAACCTCATGGCTGAATGTCGGTTTGTGAATGCCGTTGGTGACACTACTGATAAAGCCTTTAAAACGCCAAATCAAGCAATATTTTTAGAAAGTGACTTGGACGCCATATTGGAAAGTAAATTCAAGAAACTTTGTACTGAAATGGAGGAAAGTCAACTTAAAGGAAGCAGTTGGGCTTTATTAGCTGTTGATGGTGTGCGTGTTAGAATCAACAAGAATAATGGACTGAGGGGAACCAGTTACATCCCTCTACCGACCTCTATTGGAGCTAAAGGAGCCTGCATAAATCCACAGAATTATGAAGATGAAAAGTGTTTTATGTATGCTGTTCTCGCCAAGTTCATTCACAAGGATCCTCAACGTGTTAGCAAGTATAAGGATCTTCAAGAGAGATATGACTTTTCCTGCCTCTCGTTTCCTACGAGCCTGACTGATATCCCGAAATTTGAACGAAAAAATAACATCTCTATAAATGTTTTCGGGCTGGATGAGAAAAATCAAGTGTTTCCTATGAAAGTTGTCAATGAAGAACTGACTGAGCATCGCGACCTGCTTCTGTTAAGCAATTCAGCTGGACGTCATCATTACGTTTATATAAAGAATTTCGAGAGACTTATTCATCAACAAAAAACCAAATGTGAGGGAAAACTCTGTATCTGCAAACGCTGTTTTACGCACTTTGAGTATCGAAATGGAGGAGTTGAGAGGTTAAATGAGCATAGAAAAATATGTAGCCAACACGGAGTTGCTAAGATTGTTATGCCAACTAAGGAGAAATCTATTGTTAGATTCAAGAATCATGAAAGGATGTTGAAATTACCTTATGTCATATACGCTGACTTTGAAAGCATTCTTACCCCTTACCACGGGTGTTCTTCTAATCCCGAAACGTCTTATACAGTTCCATATCAGAAGCATATTCCTATGAGTTTCTGTGTTTATGTCAAATCCTCAGCTACAATTGAAGGTTTACAGACTGGTCTTCCTACTGAACCCTATGTATATCGAGGTTGTGACGCTGCACCGAAGTTTATGGAGTATGTAAGTTCTCTCGCAAAGAAAATTAATGCTGTATACAAAACTGGTGCTCCATTAACTCTGACAGATAAGCAACAAAAATCATTCGAATCTTCTACAGAATGCTACTTATGTGGTAAAGAATTTACCGACGATAACTGGAAAGTACGAGATCATGATCATATAAGTGGTGAATATCGAGGAAGTCTACATAATCAGTGTAATCTAACCTGTAAAACGCCTAATTATATTCCTGTCTTCATACATAACCTGAGTGGATATGACTCCCATTTCATTGTTAAGGAGTTAGGCTGTACTAGCGATAGAGTAGAAGTTATTCCTAGCTCTGAGGAAAGTTATATATCATTTTCCAAGTATGTTGGTGACATTAAACTTCGTTTTGTGGATACCTATCGCTTCCTTAGTACCAGCTTGGATAAACTAGCAAAAAATCTAACATCATATCCTGAAACTCAGAAGTACTTTGGAGCAGAGAAGATCGATTTGATGATGCGTAAAGGTGTGTTTCCCTATGATTACGTTACATCATGGGATGTTTTGAGTGAGACAGAACTTCCTCCGAGAGAAGCATTCTACAGTAAGTTAAACAGAGAAGAAATTAGTGATGCAGAGTATCAGCATGCAAAAACCGTATGGAGTCACTTCAACATCAGAACACTAGGCGAGTACAGTGACCTCTACTTAACTTCGGATGTCCTTCTACTAGCAGATGTGTTTGAAACATTCAGAGAGCAGACCCTGAAAACCCATAAAGTTGATCCCGCACATTATTATACATCACCCGGACTTACGTGGGATGCAATGCTGTTGTACACACGAATTGAACTGGAATTACTACAGGATTATGACCAGCTACTCATGGTTGAAGCAGGTATAAGAGGAGGATTATGCCAAGTTTCTCATCGGTATGCAGAAGCGAACAATCACTACATGAAGGAGTATGACTCAAGTAAACCCTCTCAATATATTACGTACGAGGATTCAAATAACCAGTACGCGTGGGCGATGCAGAAACCCCTTGCTTACGGGGGTTTTAAGTGGGTTTCTCCTGAAGATATCAACCTAGATATACTACGAGAAGATGACCCTCTCGGATACATCTTAGAAGTGGACCTTCAATATCCTACAGAACTCCATGACCTACACAATGATTTACCGTTCCTACCTGAGTGTATCAAGCCCCCGGGTTCTTCTACAAGGAAACTAATTCCTCACCTTGGATCACGAACTAGGTATGTGGTGCATTACATGACCTTGAAGCAGGCCCTTAGTCATGGGTTACAACTGACTAAAATCCATCGGGTGCTACAATTTCAACAGTCATGTTGGTTAAAGCCTTATGTGGAATTCAATAACCGGCTACGACAAGGATCGAGAAATGATTTCGAGAAGGATCTTTACAAACTTTTTAACAATGCCATGTTTGGTAAAACTATGGAAAACATCAGAAACCGACTGAATATACGACTTGTCACCGATTGGAAGACATTGGAAAAACTGGTTGCTAAGCCTACATTTATTGATAGAACTATATATGGACCCAATCTGGCTGCAATACACATGGCGTCACGGGAGATAGTCTTCAACAAGCCTATATACATTGGGATGTGTGTGCTGGATATCTCGAAGACCTTGATGTATTGGTATCATTATGATGTGCTAATGCCGTATTACGGGCTTGAAAATCTGAAGCTCATGTACATGGATACTGACTCTTTCATCCATCGTGTGACTACCGGAGACATATACCAGGATAAGTTACGTTTTCTGGAACATCTGGATACTGCTGATTATCCTAGCGAGCACATATGTCATTCTACAAAAAACAAGAAAGTGTTGGGAAAATTTAAAGATGAAGCCAATGGAAAAATCATTCGTCGTTTTGTTGGACTGAGACCGAAGATGTATGCACTCGACATCGATGGAGGCATAATCAAGAAGATAAAAGGCATAAAACATAGTGCCATTAAACAGTACATCACCTTTGAGAGCTATGTGGACTGTCTTAAAAGCAGAGAAATCATAAGAACGCCAATGAACCTAATTATGTCCCATCAACATAATGTTGCGTCAGTGGAAGTGAACAAAATATCCCTATCTCCACATGATGACAAGAGAGTAATTGCAGATGATGGAGTATCCACATATGCCCATGGACATTGTCATATTTTGAACGGCGAATGAAAGAAGGAACCCTAGAGCAGAAAAAAAACAATTTTCATTCCGAGAAATAAACACTAGAACGTAGCATTAAAATATCTAAGCATGAAAACAGCTGAATAATAAGAGCAGAGGAGGGCGTTAAGTCTACCGTTCAGAAAACAAATTCTGACGCTGGTCCCAAGTCCAGAGAAAAAAGACGAGGGACGTCTACCTCACCACATAAGCTAACTGAACACACTTTAGTTAATGTTAAAATAGGTAAATTTAAAAAGTAACTACTATCTCGTAATCTGAAATATCCTTGAAAAACTTCTTAATTAGTTATAAAATGAATTGAGTAACGTAACTTGGTCTAAAATATCCCTGAAACGCGCATAAACCTCATAACATCTGAAAAAGCATGGAAATAGCATTAGAACATTGGTTTAGCGTAACGACTTATTACAAGACGATGCATAGGGGGTAAAAGCTTGAAAAAGACACAAGAGTACGAAGACATCAATCTGCATGAAAAAATGTAAGAAAACTGTACGCCTAGACCATTGCAAATATACCTCTAACAGTAAAGAAGATATCTCTAGCTGGCAAACTTTTAGCTATGAAGCCTATAGCTTTTAATCCTAGAGCTCCGAGATCATACCTCAATACCTAACCTCCAGATCCTACAGCTTTTAACCTCCTGACCAGCAACCTTTAGCTATGAAGCTTAAAACACTTAACCCTAGAGCCCTCAGATCATACCTCCATACGTAACCTTCAGATCCTACAGCCTTAAACTCTAGACCGAGAGATCTAACCTTGAATCCATACGACCTAACCACTAAACCTACAGTCTTTAACCTTTAGACCTACGAGCTTAAGCTATGAGACTTATATCCTTTAAACCCCAGGCCCTAAGATCATGCCTCAAGACCTAGCCATGTGACCATAAGAGATGAGGAACATAGCCAAAATACATAGTCTTTCAGATCAAAAGGCTTAATCAAAAAGCCTAAGATATAAGCATAAGACCTCATAACATAACAAGGTAGAATAGAGTTCCTGAAAGCATAGAGAAGGTACGAAAAACAAGAAACCCTAGCAACAAAAGAACCTCAATTTTTAGGAAAAGAGAAGCAGATACACAAAGGGTTAAATTTACTGTATAAAGATCTGTAATCAGCATATATACCTCTTGCAGTGAAAAAGATAGCTATAATATCGATATGCCTAAAAACTTTGCATCATACATACAAGTAGTTAGCATGAGAAAAGAAACATGCTTAGGATAGGTTAAGGAGGTAAAAACGGGGCAGCTTAAGAAAAGAGAACGAATGTTAATACCAGAATCAACTAGGTTCAACAATGATCAAGAAGCTAAAACCTTGGGATATATTAGGTTAGGTTAAAGTGGTAGAATAGAGGAACTTAAGGAAAGAGAACAAATAGGTTAACAGGTGCAACAAAGGAAGCCACTAGCCAAACACAGCTAGGTTATAATAAGAATGATGAAAGAAGGTAGAAATGAAAGAGTATATTAGGTTAGGTTAGTTTATAATAGGATGACATAGTAAGGCATAAATGTAGTACTTGCCCCAAGATTAACCGCCTTTAATCGCTGGGCTAGCAAACTTAACTTCAAAATTATAAGACCATACCTCAGCCTATAAAACATAGATAAAAGACCCTACGGTCTTTATCCTCTAGACCAACAACATTTAGCTATGAACCCTACAACCCTTAACCCTAGAGCTCATGCCACATTAAATCCTATAGGTATTAACCTCCCATACCAGCAACCCTACCTGTTAAAACCTGCAACCCTTAACCCTAGAGCCCCAGATCATACCTCAAGACCTAACCTCTAAATCCCACAGCTATTAACCTCCCTGACCAACAGTCTTTACCTAAGAAACCCTGCAACTCTTAACCCTAGAGCCCCAGATCATACCTCAAGACCTAACCTCTAAATCCCACAGCTTTCAAGCTCCAGACCAACAGACTTTACCTTAAGAAACCCTGCAGCCCTTAACCATAGAGTCCCAGATCATACCTCAAGACCTGACCTCTAAATCCCACAGCTTTCAAGCTCCAGACCAACAGACTTTACCTAAGAAACCCTGCAACTCTTAACCATAGAGTCCCAGATCATACCTCAGGACCTAACCATTAAATCCTTCAGATATTAACATCCCATACCAACAGTCTTTACCTAAGAAACCCTGCAACTCTTAACCATAGAGTCCCAGATCATACCTCGAGACCTAACCTCTAAGTCCTATAGCTATTAACCTCCCAGACCAACAGTCTTTACCTAAGAAACCCTGCAACTCTTAACCATAGAGTCCCAGATCATACCTCAGGACCTAACCATTAAATCCTTCAGATATTAACATCCCATACCAACAGACTTCACCTAAGAAACCCTGCAACTCTTAACCATAGAGTCCCAGATCATACCTCGAGACCTAACCTCTAAGTCCTATAGCTATTAACCTCCCAGACCAACAGTCTTTACCTAAGAAACCCTGCAGCCCTTAACCCTAGAGCCTCAGATCATAGCTCAAGACAAACTCTGATCATACCTCAGGACACAGCATTATAAGTTACAGCAAAATAAGAGGATTGACTGCCTACCTAAACACTGTCTAAATCCACTAAACATACCGATTGCGCATGGCCGCCATCTTGCTCATTTGGGTCTGCGCTGGAACCGCTATTTTTAACCTACTATTATTATTATTATTATTATTATTATTATTATTATTATTATTATTATTATTATTATTATTATTATTATTATTATTATTATTATTATTATTATTATTATTATTATTATTATTATTATTATTATTATTATTATTATTATTATTATTATTATTATTATTATTATTATTATTATTATTATTATTATTATTATTATTATTATTATTATTATTATTATTATTATTATTATTATTATTATTATTATTATTATTATTATTATTATTATTATTATTATTATTATTATTATTATTATTATTATTATTATTATTATTATTATTATTATTATTATTATTATTATTATTATTATTATTATTATTATTATTATTATTATTATTATTATTATTATTATTATTATTATTATTATTATTATTATTATTATTATTATTATTATTATTATTATTATTATTATTATTATTATTATTATTATTATTATTATTATTGTTATTATTGTTATTATTATTATTGTTATTATTGTTATTATTATTATTATTATTATTATTATTATTATTATTATTATTATTATTATTATTATTATTATTATTATTATTATTATTATTATTATTATTATTATTATTATTATTATTATTATTATTATTATTATTATTATTATTATTATTATTATTATTATTATTATTATTATTATTATTATTATTATTATTATTATTATTATTATTATTATTACTATCATCGTTATCGTTATCGTTATCATTGTTGTTATTATTATTATTGTTATCGTTATCGTTATCATTATCATTTTTATTATTATTGTTATTATTATTGTTATTATTGTTATTATTATTATTGTTATTATTATTAATATTAATTTAGCTTTTGCTTGTCTTTTGCCAGTAAGTCTGAACATTTTATATTGTATTTGATATGGATAATTTTTATTGCATATATTAAAATAGATTTTGAACAGGCATCGAAGATAAACTACAACGATTTATCATTAGAACAGTTAGATTCTACTTACAGAGCGTTATCGGGATAATTTGTTATTCAGATAAATCTGTACAGAATAAAATCATTTTGAGCATACGTACTCTCTAGCAATAATTTTAAAGCACTGAAATTATCAATGTGTTCCTTTATGATCATTAGAGTTCCAATCTCGGTCAGGGTGAGTTACCTGGATAAGGTTTCTTCCGGGGTTTTCCCTTATCCTGAAAACGAATGTCGGGTAACTCTAAGCTCTATGGACCCTGTGCTCATTTGAGCATCATTTCACTCATTCCATTCATCGTTCGATATGACTTAACGTTGGAGGACGTAAATTAAAAAAAAAATGTTAGTCGAATGCCGTTATGAAATATTTCTTCATATCAGACGTATTCGTCTTGATTATGATTAGGGCCTGGAATTTATAACTTTGGTGATGCTAGGGCGATGCTGTGTGTGAAATATAAGTGGCTCATAACGTTTTGAATGAAGTTAAACCAATTTTAAGAATTATGTTTTTGCAGTTTTAAACATTTTATACGAAAGCTGATCAATAAAGAATCATCACTTTATTTTGACAACGTACCTTTACTCATCCTCATAATTTTGACGATCGTTCTCAAAATAGTCTCCCCTGAATGCGATGCACTTGCCCCAGCATTTCTTCCAGTTTTCAAAGACAAGCTGGAAACCATTTTTGAGAGATCCTTAAAAATCGCCTCCGCAGCCTTCACCACTGCTTCTGATGATGGATAATGCCTCCCGCGTTTCTTCAAGTTAGGGAATAGAAAAAGTCACAGGTGCTAAATTCGGACTATAGGGAGAGTGAGGGATGCACTTCAAGTTTATTTTTGCAAGATATTCAGCAACAACATTGGCAATATGCGGCCGCGCATTATCGTGGTGCAGCATCCAGCCTGCTTCATGGAAATGTGGTCTTTTGCGCCTGATATGGACTTGCAATGTTTTCAGGACATCCCTGTAATATTTTACAGCTACTGATGTGTGTGCAGGTACAACATGCTGATAAACCATTCCAAGAATATCAAAGAAGGAGATGATCATAACTTTCCCAGCAGAAGCAACCACTTTTGCTGTTTTGGGGGGTTGGTGATGAAGAAAATTTCCACACTGAGCTCTACTGTTTGCTCTCAGGATCAAAATGATGTAGCCAAGTTTCATCAGCAGTGATTACGTTTGAAAGAAACTCCAGATCTTCCTCTAACATCAACTTTAACTCCATGTTACCTCCATTGCAGTGGTAGGCGATAATGAACATGTCTGAACTTGCCTGGTTCTCACAGGCAAGAACCAGAATTACCAACAATGAAACTACTATGGCGTGTTTATTTCACATTAAGCTAACAGAATATAATAAGTTTGAATTTTAGTGCGAAAAATTATGATCATTCTTTATTGAACAGCCCTCGTATATTACTGAATTTTTATATATCATTTTAAGGGAAACTCAGGCTTTTATCATGTTTCGGGAATTTGGTGGTGTTCTTAAAATAGTAGAAGGAAGTTTGAGAACCTCAAAATCTAATATTTTCTGGAGATCTGAAATGTGGCTTCCTTTTCACATTTTGTTCATTTGACTCGTCAGTCACAAATTTATATGTCCATACCGTGAGACAGTCTAAAGGAATATGGGGTAAATCTATCTGCTACTTTTGAGGTTAACTCAATTTTCACACAGCAGAAGTTACTGGTTGAGATGCTATTTGTATTTCATCATGCCGAAAGTTAAAACAAGTATTTCCGCGAAAATGACAATCAAACAAGATTGATGAAATGAGTTGCAAGTAGTCTAAGTAATGCGGAATTTAACCTTATCTGTGTAACAATGGGAAATGTTCCATTATTTATTCCATTTATACCACGTCTTTAACTCCAATGGTCATATCGGTGGCAGTTCCTTAACTCGTATTCGTTAGGTTTTAATCATTATATCACGCACAGATTCACACGCTCATTCATATTTCCAAACTCTGGGGAAGATAAGGAATTATCTTGGTCGGAGAAAATCTCCGCCCCCACCGCCGGGAATCGAACCCAGGACTCCCAAATGGGAAATGTGTTGAACAAAGACAGTGGATGTTACCTACACAATGTGCAAGATTCTTGAAGTATTTCCTTGATAAGTAATTTAAATCCTTTTGTTGTTTAATTTGGTTTATGGCAGTGTCCTATTGGAAAGAGCCAATGAGCTGAATTTGATGATAAATTCAGTGTATATACAGCATCTTTGTCAGCTTTAAAATGTGAAAGAGTCTATTCTTATTTAAAAATCTGACCAACGGTTATAGCATATATCTTGAATTGTGTGGGGCAGCGTACATGACAAAGCATTAAAGCATATTGACCTTCTCTGACGAGTGCTGCATTCGCTTGTTGTCTTATTTACAGATGAGCGAAATTTAATAAACTGGAGTACAGTAAATGGCGAAACACAAAGAGAGCACTTGGGAGCTGTGTGTCCGACATGAAAGGTTAGCCAGTTAATTATTATATACCCAAATGTAAATTAGATTGCAGCCACACGTTTTGTCATTTGACTAAAAGGGATTTTGATTTCCTCTTCATTCCTCTTGTTACAATATTCAATCAATTTATATATGATTTCTCGCGCCTGCCAATGTGTAGCTCGTTACTATCCATGAAGGTCGAGGAGAGGCGAAACGTTGTGTGGTCCGTTAGGTTTTAAATGAAGAGCCCTATAGATATCCGGTACATCACCGAAGCTCCTCACCACCAACAGAAATAACCCTAGCACAGGCACGCACCTGTTTCCAGTGGAGACAGGGAGCAAGTTTACACAGCACAAGCGTCTTCATCTGCCTGCACATGCCCGAACCACCGAACTAAAGCTGATAAAAGATGGCAATGTAATTAAATGATTAAAGGAAGGAAAGAAATCCATGGATGAGAGAAGCCACTTCTCATTAATCTATTGGTCCATTTAATTGCTGTAATAATTTACCTTCAGGATTTATTTCATGATTAAATGACCAAAAATGATCTGTCACAGCTGATTTATCAATCTGTTTATATTTACTATTTATAAAATGTTCCTCCACTCTGGTTTCTAAATTACTTTTGGACCTTCCAATGTAAACCCGGTGGCAATCTAAACAGTTAAAATTGATAAATGCCAGATTTTTACTATCTGAAATTTGATCATTTTTAGAAAAATTTAGTAATTTTTTATATATTTAGTTTTAGAAACTGATATTGTACAAAATTCTTTATAAACGTTTAAATTTTTTTTTACTAGCCCAAGAATGATAAGTAATTTTTAAACTATAATCACCTTTTACCTTTTAAGAGTAAGAACATCATTTACATGTTTATATTTAAATTTGATAATATTTTTATGTATAAAGTCTTTATTAAAGTCATTAAATAAGGCACAGTTAATAATATGTTTATATTCTCTATTAAATTCCTCTTTATTTGGGGGTATATTTATTAACCTGTAAATTAAACTATTAAAAATCTAAATTTATGTGAAAAGAGGTTAAAAATTTTATTTTTAATGTAACTATCAGTATGAGCTGAGTTCGTATAAATGCTTAGGTTTAGTTTATTGTTATTTGTTATCATATTTAGATCTAGAAAAGGAAGGTAACAGTTATTTTCAATTTCTATACAGCTTTACCTTGTAAATTTAGAAGTTTTAAAGCATCATTTTTGTGTTTGTGAGAAACAGTAGAAAAATTGTAATATAGTATCTATACCAAGTTTTTAAAATTAAAGGGAATGCTAGTGACTTGTATTTCAGAAATCTCATACAAAGATAATCAAGAAAAGGTGGAAGTAAACCAGAAGTTTGTTGAAAGAATTTAACATTAAAATTGAAAAAACAAAATGTTGATCCAAACAAAGGTTAGTAATTTTAGTTAGTTGATGGAAATTAATCATTTCTCCACACTAGCCGTATATAGGCTAAGATATTTTATGGATAGAGTCAACATGAAAAATTCAATGCCATGGCCGGGATTTGAACCACGGATCTCCTGGTTTCTGTCCAGTCGCTCTTAACCTTTGAGCTACCATGGCCAACGTGCCGTTCTTACATTAAATTCTCCAGTTGACTCGTATATTTCCCCGGTAGACCACTAGGGGCTCTCGCATCCGAGATACACCGTTAGTGGCGACTTATTGTTGTAAGATCCGTGGTTCAAATTCCGGCCATGGCATTGAATTTTTTATGTTGACTCTATCCATCAAAGGTTAGTAAGTTTAACAAAAGCGTTTAAAAATTCCTCATTAAAATCTACAGAACTCTATCCTTTTTTTTTCCAAAAACATTAATTGTTTTTTCTAGGAATGCTAGGAAATAAGCCAGTTACATCAAAGGAATAAGTTTATCGTTCTTAGACAGCAGTTGTGGTATCTCATTTTCCCGATGAAGCTTCTTTTTGAAAAATAATAAAGCTACAATATCTACATTTGTTTACTTTGTATTCAATGTTGAAAGTAAATCATAGTATATAAAATATGACAAAGCTCATGCAAGTAGCATTCTTTGCTGGAGTCAAGATTTCGGTCCCGGGGAACATTTAAACGTTGCATGAAGCTCCCAGACATTAAGGGAGCAGAGGAAGGGGTAGGAGGGTCCTGCATGGTAATTGATGGGGTTGAGAAGTGAAGGGGTTGTGCTTGGTTAAACATCGTTAATGCCGGATATTAGTTAGTGCCGGTCCAGTGAACAGCGGCCCCGCACACCACATATCATCATCATATAGGACGGCCTCACACTTGAAAAACCTTTAGTAGTCACATCGGGGTCCACCAACACAACTCGTGTAATTCACCTTACACCTTAACTGTTTTTTATCTTCTCCAATGCTTATCGACACAAAATCGATGTGAGGTATCACCACAAATATGTACACATGACGAAGTCGTTAATGCTTATGGAACAAGGTTCACGGTTCAAATCCCACTGGGCCCGATACCCGAAATATTCTTTGTTATTAGTATAACTTTTCCAATACTTTTCTCAAATAGAAACTCGGTATTCATTTGTTTATCTCTTGGACTTGCAAAGAGAACGAAATTTCAAAGCCATTACATTATTTAAAATATGTAACTCGTTAAAGCCTAGTGTATTCCCTATTCGAGTGCATTTACAAGGAAATTAGCATGTACGTTATATACGATGGCTGTTCAATAAAAAATTATCACAATTTTTTTGGACAACGTACCTTTACTCATCCTCGTAATTTTGACAGTCCTTCTCAAAATAGCCTCCCCTGAATGCGATGCACTTTTCCTAGCGTTTCTGCCAGTCTTGAAAGACATGCTGGAAACCATGTTTGAGAGATCCTTCAAAATCGCCTCCGCAGCCTTCACCACTGCTTCTGGTGATGGATAATGCCTCCCACGAAGGCATTTCTTCAAGTTGGGGAATAGAAAAAGTCACATGGGGCTAAATCCGGAATATAGGGAGGGTGAGGGATGCACTTAAGTTGATTTTTGCAAGATATTCAGCAACAACATTGGCAATATGTGGCCGCGAATTATCGTGGTGCAGCATCCAGCATGCATCACGAAAATGTGGCACCCAATGAGATGTTCAGTATTTCAGAAAGTGATCTTAAGGTAATTCGTCGATCCGCTCTCACAATGGCAGCAGCAGTGTTGAAGTTTTCTTCCGTAAGAGCAGTAACTGGAGCACAGGGTCCACCTTCCTTTGAAATTGATTCTCTGCCCTCTTTAAACATTTTAAACCACCTTCGAGCTGTGCTGTAGGGAAGAACAGACCCTCCATAGCCCTCCTGTAACATTGTATAGGCCTCAACTGAAGATTTGTTGAGACGAAAGCAGATTTTCAAAGCCGCATATTATTCCTCGCGTGTTAACTCCATTGCAGTGGTAGGCGATACTGAACATGCTTGAACTTGCCTGGTTCTCACAGGCGGTAACCAGGAGTACCAACAATGAAACTACTGCGGCTTGTTTGTTTCACATTAAGCTAACAGAATATAATAAGATTGAATTTTAGTGCGAAAAATTATGATCGTAAAAGAATTATGATCATTCTTTATTGAACAGCCCTCGTATGTCATATGGAACGTTGAAATAAAATGGGTGAAATAATGCTAAATGAGCTCAGGGTCCATTGAGTTTAGAGTTAGCTGACATTCATCTTTCAGTATAAGGGAAACCCCCGGAATGAAAACGTTTCCAAATAACTCAGTCTGACGAGATACGAACTTGGGACCTCCTAAACAGCCTATGCTACATGTATCATGGGCTAAGTATCTCCTTTTTTAATTTTGTTTCATCACCACGCCTAAAAGAATTAGGTAACTTTTATTCCTTTATTTAGCCAAATTATCAGAGAAGAGATATAATTCGCAGCTGCCGAATCTTTCCGACTCTTTTTAAGGTCGCTTTTGTGTAAACATTTTCACAGTATTTTTACTCTTTCCCTAAGAAATCTGTATACAAAATTCAAATGAAATAGATGGAAGAATGTAGGTATAATGAATATGTGCGTTCATATATATTAACTTTTGTAAAGGATGTTTTTAATACTTGATATCACTTTGGAGCAATATGTAAGCTAAGATTCACAGTTCAAATCCTACTGTGATATTCATTTTTCCATCTAATTTTCAACTTTATGCCTAAACATGGCATGTATGGCAGAACAATTAATCCATGAAAATGCTTCAATCCGTGGCGTAGCGTTAGGGAGACATGGTATATTCTGTCTACCTTATGTTTCGGGACAAAGTTTGTTTTAGCTGATTTTGTTTTGTATACTTTTTGTCACATTTAAATATACCAAGTGTCTTTTATAGTGTGTAAATATGCACAGTTCGATATGTTCAGTAACAGTTGGTCGCATTGTATGCAAGGGAGTTGGTGGACCTGCTTTTAGAAAAAATAGAGAATCGTTGTGTGAAGAAACATGAAGCATGTTAATGGCAGCTGCAGCTAGTTATTTTGTAATATGTTTTAGTGCTGAAAATAGTATATACTTAGTCAACGTTCTTCATACGTGATGTATGCAAAGTGTTTAGCAAAAGATGAGTATGATGATCATTGAGAAATTAAATTAAATACATCAATATAAGCGCCAAACATTTTCTTCTCCTGACAATTGGCCGAAATGAAATGAAATGTGTAGTGTTTAACGCCCGCTTTTACTACATACGGCACCGCAGGCGATGACACTGATGATACATGAGATGAAGATGGAGCACCGGTGGAATGAGATGGCGGGGGAAACCGGAGACCCCGGAGAAAACCCGCCCCAGCGCCGTGTTGTCCACCACAAATCTCACTTTGCGGTCGCCTGGGATTGAACCCGGGCCGCCTTGGTGAGAGCCAAGCGGTCTAACCACTGAGCCACGGCGTGGCCGACAATTGGCCGATTCATCTGCAATACAGTCCAGTTAGGTTGTGAGCTTTAATTTGAGAGCCACAACTTACACCACGACGGAACATTTTACTTTACCTAAAATATATGCGTACTTCGTTCTACTGCCCTTTTTGCTTAGAATTTGACTTACGTCTCTTCTGCAAAGCAAAGCAACTGAATAATATGAGTATGCATTGCTGCCTTCGCTTTCCTTCCGCACCTGGCCCCTGTCACCTATTATACACACGTAACCATTATCTCTATTTTCGGCAGTACATGGAATGCCCAATCTCATGCTAAATGGGGAGGGTGATTTGCCTCCACCTATAGTTTGTCGAGATATGACGTATCCATAAGTTTCAAAAACAAACCTTGGTTACTTAAGCGAGGGTGAAATGCTTCATACACAAAACGAGATGCAACTACAACATGATATCATTAGCTCTGGCCACCTCTGAGGCAGAATCATGGCCAGCAAGCGCTGACATGTCTATAATCGATCATTTACGTACACAAAAGACGAATGTATATCACCGTTGACACAAGTTATATTTCTTATGTGTATCGGTGTTGTTTGTGGAAGGAGTTAGAAGTAGTCCTCCAGTAACTGAGAACAACACCGCACGTGGGCGTAACAACCCTTTGTAACGACGGGGTGAGCGAAAGACGACCAGACGACCAGACGACCAGATACGGGCAACGATATGTGCTAGCAAGGACTGGGTCGATATGATTCCTTTTCACCGTCCTGTCGCAACACATCAACCGCCGTTGCTTGGTCACACAGCCCTAAAACAAATACAAGGAAATTAAGGGAACAGGAAATTATTCTCAGGAAATTCCTAATAGAGTAGGCATTCGCCTACTAAATCAGGGAAACCACGAAACACCCCAAGGTTAAAGTGATCAGCTCCGAACCCTGAACCTCCCAAATACGAGTCTCACACCCTACCGCGTGCCATTCTCGCTTGGAATTTTTGACAGATTTGCTAGTGAATCTAAGACTTTTAAAGCTGTGTATTATTGCAGTTAAACAGACATGTTCTATGGAATTAATTATGAATAAGAGGTCTTTCTACTCTCTTCATTTTTAATAAGACCTGTATTATTAAAATTAACCTCGAACAAAAACTAGCAGGCTTTAACTATCTCGTCAATCCACATTCTTCTAAGAAATACTGCAAAGGGTTTAAAAAATCCAAAATAGCAGTTAACTAAAGTACAACTAACTTAGAGATTTTTTAATTTATGTCCTCCAACGTTGTCATAAAGGATAATGTATGAAAGTTCAAATGAGTCCAGGGTGCATAGAGCTTATATTAGAATAGCCATACTTCTATAAAGTCCCTGAATTTAAAGTAGCTAAGCTTAGAAGCGAGTTCCGTCCACAACAGTAGGAGTGGTAGGAGGTGTGACGGTGAGCTCTCTAAGGGGATTGGAGAAGTTCTGTGGTGTCATCCAAAGCATCGATTGCTTCGCTCGTGTAAGGAACAATAACAATTTCACGTGATAATTTATATTTATGCAAGCATTGCCACACCAGCTTATTCCCCTTAACCGACTTCTACACATCCTGCAACCACACAGAGCTTGGTCCCATACAGTAGTAAAAGTGGCGTTAAACACTACATATTTCATTTCAATTGGTCCCGTACAATACTTTACTCGTCTGTAACCAACAATACTGAGTTTCGCGTATATAGGTTTGTACATGTGACGGCTGGACGTCTCACCTATTGGAATCGCCGTCATTACCACGAACTTTATGGAAGTTTGGTTACTCTGTTTTCTTATATATGCCCTTAGGTGCTGTCTACCCACCACAAGAAAGTAAGGCAGAGGAATGTGTAACGTAATCACTTTTTCTGTCCGCAGGTTGTTTATGCTCGCCGTCTCACGTAAAATACACATTGTTGTCACATAACTCACCCATACATAATACCTAACACTGCAGTTGCTGAAACGAGCATTAGTTCTTGCAGCATGGGTGACTCATAGGTACTATTATACACTCATTTCGTAGTAAACAGATCCACTACCAGAGCAGATAAATATTCAAACCCCTCTCGCTATTCATGTCCCGCTTACTTTCTTGTGGTGGGCAGACAGTATAAGGTAAAATCAGGCTATAGTAGATTTTAAGCGTTAGCCAAATATTTTAAAGCTGGTCGCTATATGGTAGCTTTAAATTGCATTCTCTGTGCAATACCACGAGAAAAAAAGAAATGAATACTGATTTATTTTTTATTTGAAAAAGTATTAAGTATTTTCAAATTTAAGTCTATATTAAGAATATCTGGGAAATGGCCAACGTCATAAAAATTGTATTGGCTATAAGCTGTGTGATTTAACAAGATCTGCATATTCTCTGTAGTAAGTTTCTGCCAATCTCTTACAGTTTACGAGTTATAAACATTCATTCAGAATGAAGACTAGGCAGGCTCAGAAACTTCAGGATATACATCTTATTTTTCGTGCTAATATCTTAAGCATATGGTATTTTAACAAAATCGCTATGCTGGTTTTCAAGAAAACAGAAAAAGAAGTTTCCCAAGCAAACATATTTTGGGATGGAGGATTTTCTAAAAACCTCGTATGGTATTCTTGGAGAGTACTGAACCAAATACTGAACTTAGTATTCAACTAAACATTTGTGTTGGTATTACACTGCTCACACGTGCATTTTCTAAAGTAGTTTTTATTCAAATCATCTGAAAACATGTATTTCACTGATATCTCGGCAGAGGAATGTGTTGAAGCAAAAATGCATCCACCGTCAACTGTAATTGCTTGATTCTTTAACTAGAGACAAGAAAACTGTGAGGAAAAAATCACAAAATATTACAAAATATAATTCTACAAGGGTGGGTCAAAAGGTAATGCCTCCTACTTTTTTCTCTTTTAACTGCTAAGAAAATTGAATCCAATTTACATAGCTTGAAAACTACAACATTGACGATTAATTTGTCACTACTCAATATAATCTCCGTCCTTTTCCACAGTTTTGGTCCACCTTTTAACTACGGCATGTATTCCAGTGTGATAAAACACACGGTCTTGCTTCCTAAGCCATTGACACACGGACGTTCTCACAGCCACCTCATCTTAAAAATGAATCCCACGATGAGTTTCCTTTAGTGGCCCGAACAGATGGAAGTCTGATAGTGCCAGGTTAGGGCTGTATGGGAGGTGAGGTAAGACTTGCCATCCCAATTTCTAAATTTCTGCAGTGCTGTAACGGCTTCGCTTTTCATCTGCCAATGGTGTTTGCCCTTCAGCTTCGTTACAGCGACGAACCCATCGTCTAACGGTGCTGACATACACCGTTGCATCACCATACACAATTTTTAGCCTTTCGTGAATGCGAACTTCGTGAGTGACACCTTCCGCAGTCAAAAATTCAATCACAGAACGCTGTCTTATACGAATGTCGATGTCAGCCATTTTGCAAGGGGATGCAGTGCTGCCACCTGTTGACTTAGGAAGTTAATACTGCAGGGGATTGGAGAAGAAGGATTGAGGAATTGCGCCAAATTCAAAATTTTCACATAACTTACTAATTTAAGGGGAAAAAATAGGAGGCATTACTTTTTGACCCACCCTCGTATGACCCAGCGGTTTG
The DNA here is from genome assembly GCA_030765055.1 of Mantis religiosa. Classification (NCBI taxonomy): domain Eukaryota; kingdom Metazoa; phylum Arthropoda; class Insecta; order Mantodea; family Mantidae; genus Mantis; species Mantis religiosa. The sequence goes on from CM060957.1 coordinate 90,105,370, forward strand.
GAACAGTTTTGACTTAATTATTTGAAAAGATAATATTTGTGCATTTTCCCTATTTATTAACACAATTCCAATAAATTACAACAAATTACATACAGTTGAGGGATTTTTATCATTGCGAAATCTTAACACTTAAAAGAACTTTGTGGTTACTATTTGTTTTTAATTTACGTCCTTTAACTTGTTAAAGTCATGTCGGACGATAAATGGAATAGGTGAAATGATGCTCAAATGGGTCCAGGATCCAAGGAGCTTAGAGTTACCCAACATTCGTCTTTTAGAATAAGGGAAAACCTTATCCTGGTAACTCACCCTGACCGAGATTTGAACTCGGGACCTCTAAAACGTGAGGCAGACATGCTATCATCTACGCCACCGAGGCGGGCTGGTTACTATGTCCTTTCTCACTACAATAAGTAATAAAAGCGTTCAATAATATCAAGCTGAGAATATAGTATGTAGGATTCATTTCCAACAGTGAATCAAATTTCTTAGAATTGACTTTCGCAGTAAGTCTTCCCTCATGAATTGGAGTGCCTACAACTCTAGTGACCATGTACAAGGAAAAGTGTGTAAGCCAATTCTCCCTTAACTTGCACATTTGCAAATGATTTTTGGGCGAATTGTATCAGCATAAAATGTGTACAATGTAGGTGTGAGGTCATGTTTTCTGCCTCACATATACTGCGCTGACGTAATTCTCGAAGCTGATCCGCTTCAGGTGAACTGTGTAGCTGGTACATTCCTGTCATAGCTTTTCTCTGGTTGTCATTAGCTCTGGCTGGAACATTTTCCCTTCATAGCACCCAATGTTAATGATATAAAAATCACACAGCTTATAAAATATGAACTTAAAATATTACGAAATATGAAGGTTTAATAATTGAATTCTACACACTGCAAAACTTTCTATACTGACAGTATGACATAAGATATAAAACTTCATTTTTTCCTTGACTGTAGTTGTAATTGGTCACCGATTCATGGGCTAAATAGGCCTTGGTCTCCTATGCAGGAACTGTACATTCTGTTTCTTAATTTCACATAAATGGAGTGCTCTTTAACATAACATTCTATGTTGAGAAGCCAAAAGCTTAAACCATCCGTTTCAAAATGAGAGTCTTAAAAGCTGGAATTAATATCAACATCTGACCTCCATAAGCCAGGACTTAATATTCTACTCTCTATAAGCCAAAATAATTTTATATAAGGCTAGTAGATTTCTAGAAGGTCCCAATTAATTTTCAACATATGAAGTTCTGAAATACACACGACCGAACGAATCATGTTTATTATTATTATTATTATTATTATTATTATTATTATTATTATTATTATTATTATTATTATTATTATTATTATTATTATTATTATTATTATTATTATTATTATTATTATTATTATTATTATTATTA